>JAECUM010038658.1:0-44931 GCA_016617855.1 Megalonaias nervosa | reverse complement strand
ATTAGATGATATTGTGAATGCTTGCTGGTTTCGTTAAAGATTTCTCAAAAATGTGAAATTGAATCTTTACTAGGGACAGCAAAACTTCCGAAACCGAAACAACGTTAAATTAAATATCAAAAGCAATTTTAATTTCTCTGAAATATTTTATCGAAATTCTGATTTCGAACGAGGCCCCAATTTCTGTTCCGACTTGAAATCTTGGACAACTAAATAGAAAGAAGCAATACCGACAAGTTTGGAAAAATCAAGATATAATTTAATTCTATAAGTTACAAAGGGAAAATTTAAAGGAACGTACAGTATTGTGAATTTATTCTAAATAATCCTAAAAGTTCTATCAAAAAGTATAGAATGTTCCGAATGAATTCCAAAAATCTTGAATGTGTTGGTGTACAAATGGTCTTGAAGTATCACAATTATGTAACCTATAATTTCTTTTGAGTCATCAATAATCAAAAGTCAATAGTTTAGTCTGAGAAGTCAATGAATATTTTGTAATTCCAATGATAACTTAAATACATAATTCCTCTCAAATTATATCTGGACATGTCATATTCCAAGTATATGTATGGGTTTACTGGTACAGGCATTCAAGAGTTCTTAAGGCTAATTTGTTGTATAATATAACAAACTTGGGATACTACCTGGGAAATTTTAATAATTGGAATGGGGTGGGCATTTTAACATTTTCGTAATAGCCTATTACTAAAATGATTGTAAAAATAATGAAAATAGATCGGTGCGTTTGAAAGACGTAAGGAAATAATACATAGAATAATTAACGAATATACATGAAAAAAGATTAATTTAAACTATCAATATTTGGAACGAAACTAAAGCTGAAAGAAGGTATTCATAACAGTGAAGCAGAATTACAACCAATTATATAATCACAACAAATATACCAGTAGAAATAATTATTAGTAATCAATTTAAAAGTTCTTGTCTTAGAAACAAATAAAACTATTACGATGCCACCATTTTAAGATAGGCAATTAAAACTGGAAAGAACATTTATTGAAATTAACTGATTCAGAAGCGCTATATGTAAATGCTAACAGATTATCATCATTACAATTAAATATTGAAGATTAACTAATTTAAAAGAGTGTAATTTGTTGGTAAATTATATTACAAAACAATTACAAAGAAAATGTATACATCAATACATCAGATATCTTATGTTTTTAATATTTAGTGCAGCAGCAGAGAAGCTGAACCCTGCAACTTTTTAGGGGGCTCCGTTTGCAAAAATAAGGGTTCTACGAAGACTGAAAAATAAGGTCTATAATCGTAAACCGAAGCCGTTAACCGATCATATTCCCATACAACGGGTAACAGACCCAATTAGCTTTTTTGTTACCCGCGCTGACTATTTTTTTCAAATTTTAGACGTGTTCGTTTGCGACGCGCACACACACGTGTTGTCGTCATCTTCTGTCTGCTATAATTGAATAATTATTATATCAATAATGATTGGTGAAGCTCACTCAGCTAGATTAGTTCGAGAACGATTAGAGGCAATCTGGAGATATCTTCCACTTTATGATAGTGTTAAACAAAAACTACAAGATCGTCAGGAAGCTAAAGTTGAAATCACTGAAGGTACAGAAGAACTATATAAACCAATTATAAAAACCACCGAAAAAGTTACAAAGGCTACTAAAGGTCTTTTACCTGTGTTAGAGCTGCAGCAGCAACGGAAAAAACGGCAGAGCGAACTAAGAAAACAAAACATCTTTTACAAGAACTTCCAGGTGAAATAGTTGCTGCTCAACCAACGCGAGAAATACTTGAAGGAATTGGCCAAGCTCGTGCTGAAATAGGAGATATAAAAGAGCGTATACCAGAACCAGAACTAGAACAAGAACAACAAAGAGTTAAAATTGCGCTGATTGATAAATTTACCGAAGAAAGTGTTAATTATATTAGGAAAGCCAAAAACGTGAGACAATTACCTAAGAGTACCGTGCAGAGATATGATAATAAAGAAAAATTTCTGAAACCAGAGTATCATGGCCGTCGTATAAGCCGTGATGACTGGAACAAATGGATATTTCGCATACATTACGGAGTTGATCAGGCCAGAGGTGATGATCAAAGATATATGACATTTATCGATGAGATAAAAAAATATCTTTCACAAGAAGAAAAATCTCCATTGGGTCCACCTCGTATTGAGGAAGAAGAACTACAACCACAAAAATAACTAGGACAACTAGTAGAACAACAAATACGACAAGTACAACAAATACGACGACGAGGAAAACCATGACAACAAAAAACAACGAGTGACGATTCTACTGGCGCAACTGGAAGTGGCATTGGTACAAGTACCAGGGGGAGTGGTCTTAATACTCCATGTCCCGATAACATCCTTAACGAGGTGGACAGACTAGAAATTCTAATTGGAGGAAAACGAGCTGGTAATGATTCTCCAGAAATCATTAATGAAGCAGCTGCTATTTGTCAGAGATTATTTACATGCGGTATCATGAATATTAACGTGTATCAGTCCCTCATTAATGAAATCGCCGATGATTATTACAGCGATTAAATAATTGAATTCGTCGCTGAAACACCTCAATTGATTACTTAATATAGTATAATGATCGACGCTAACCAACACAGGTACAATCAAGTATGTGAGTGTCAAACCAAACTGAAAAATATCATCGACGAGTACAGCGCAGAAGTAAAAAATATACGTCGGCGCGCAGTTGTCATCGACGTAGTTGTTTATTCGGCATCTGCGATCACTGCTGGAACTGGTGTAATTTTGACTGCGGTAACAATTATGTCACCGGCAGTTTTAACAATTTGTGTTTCATCCGCGACAACAATTGCTGATGTCCTTAGCATCGTTGCAAAAAATTATCGACGTGTACAAACGAGAAATTTCACGAATACATGTTAAAACTGAACGAGGCAACGTTAGCATATTCGATGTTATCATCGTTGCTTTCGTCGTGCCTCAACGACGGTATAATTACCGACAACGAGTTCGCAGCGATAATGGAGATTTATAACGAGGCAATAGAACCAGATTATTCACAATCAAAGATGGAATTATAATTAGTAAATAGAAATTAATAATGATAATAATAATAATAATAATAATAATAATAATAATAATAATAATAATAATAATAATAATAATAATGTCGTCGCCTCAAGAACTACTGTAAGAGATAGCTAACAATACAGCACCGCCGCGTATAGCAATGATATCAACCAGCTATACCACGCCGGGACTCAGTATTGTTTTTCCAACTGCAATTGTAACAAAAGAAATAGCGCAGGTACAATTACGAGTTTATTATAGCTGGCCAAATATCAGATCAAAATCATTTAATGGTTTCTCCGCAAATAACTCATTAGTATTTGCAAACAAAATCCGCGATGATGGAACTCCTGACTGGAAAGTTGTTGGTATTCCCAGAGGTAGTTATGAAAACGAAGAGATCAACGAAGAATTTCAGCGCAGAATTAAATCTATCACTGGTCAAGAATCCAAAATAGCTATCACTGTTCACGAGCCAACGTTGTCATCCGCGATTGAAATTCTTCCACATGATTACGCCGTTGACATTTATCAGTCTTCAATCAGAACTGTACTTGGATGACCTGACGTTCCACCGGCGGCGTCAACGACAATACCGCCAGAACCACACAAGGGTGAGTTTCTCACAACAGAAGAAAAATTCATGGAGATTCCAGAATATCGAAAAACTTACCAATGGAAGGGTGTAATGAAACCAGGACGAGTTGAATTCTTTTATGATGGTAGTAATTAATACTACTCTGAGGGATCTGAATTTATAATAAAACGTGATTTATACGAGTATAACAAAAAGGATTAAAAGAGATTAATCGAAAATTTTATGAAGATCTCGCGAGTTTGCTGAAATACGAACACTAAAAAACACTTGTTGAATTAATAAATTTATTTTTTAATATTACCACAGCGATGATGTTAAACAATCTATCATCGAAACTATCCAACACCTAAACATGATGGCATCAGATATCAAATATGTTAATGAAACTACACTTTCTTATAGAGCTATATCAATAATTCCTGGTATATTTAATTCTATGGGGTTAATTCCACCTCAGAAAGGTTTAGATGATACTGATCTTATAAAATCAGTCAACAACGTCATCAGTGAAAATTTTTCAAAAGTTCTTGACGGGTGGAGAAAAATAGCCCCCCGCCCCGCCAACAATTCTCCGACACAACAATGATCCATAAAACGAAGGCAGACATGTTTCTCCGGAAATTGTAAATATATCATCAACGATCGCAGTCAGTCTAGTTTGTGACGCTATTGATGGTAGTTATAGCGTAGATTTACACAAATCTAATCAAGCCCAGCAAGGACACATTTTATACACATTTACCCCTCGAGTCCCTCAAGGAGTTTTAATTGTATCTGAGCCAATCAGCGTTGTTTATCTGCGTGTGCATAATCCGCTGTTAAATTTTAAGCTGACTGATCAGTCCGGATACGTTTTGAATTTACGCGGTGAAGAACTAAATATAAGTCTGTATGTACGCTCCTAGCGCGTCATAATAGATCTTACGTTCGTAGAGCGTCATCGTAGATCTCGCTTTCGTGGAAAAAAAAAACAGAATAAATATTATTATCAGAAAGATAAATACTCTACTCAGAATAAAAAATAAATAATCTGATTCTGAGTAGAATACTTTTTTGTTATTATTATTATTATTATTATTATTATTATTATTATTATTATTATTATCTGATTCTGAATAAATAATCTGATTCTGAATAAATATTTTTTTTTACTGTACCACAGTCACAGTGACAAAGCCAGTTTCGTCGTCATCACTTTCATTTTCACTTTCACTGTGGGACGAGTAACACTCATCGTTATCCTTTGCAAGTAACTCTTCGGCGGCTTTACTCGCTGTTATAATCTCGTTCAGTTGTCTTATACGAGCATTTGCTCGTTTTTTGTTTCGTATTCATGAGAAATTTTTAGACTGAGCTGTAAGAGGAACAAATAATTTTACCTGATCATCTGTAACTGACACCAACTACTGCAACATTGCCTGCTGCATAATCTTTACAAATCTGTAATCGGATGGTAGCGTATATCTGTTCTCAAATTTTCGCAATTGTAATGATTCAAAATCACACATAATTTTTTCAGGATTAAGTTCCTCAGAAATTTTTATACTGTCATGTTGTAATTGCTTAATGGCAACAATAACAGCAATAATATGTTCTTGATTCATTATATAATAAATATTTATTTAAAATAAAAATAAAAATATTTCTAAATAAGAAAAATAAAAATATTTCTGAATAATAAAAATATTTCTGAACAAATTTCCTAAAATCTGATGGGGTGTTTGCACGATTGAAATTGAGGAATTCTAACAAATTTCATAAAATCTGATGGGGTATTTACACGATTTAACGAAGAAATCTTAACAAATTATTACAAATTCAGTTTATATAATATAAAATATTTCTAGATTTATTTTTATAAAACAGAAACAATCTGACAAATCTGCATGAATTTCATAAATCTGCTGGGGTTTTGACATGAAAAGATTGAGAAAATCGAACACATTTCATAAAATGTGATGGTGTATTTACACGATTAAATCAAGAAACTCAAACAAATTTCTCTGATTCCAATATTATAATCAAAAATAATAATAAAAATATTTCAGATTCAGAATTAATATAATAACAAAAATATTTCAGATTCAGAATTAATATAATAATAAAAATATTTCAGATTCAGAATTAATATAATAATAAAACTATTTCAGATTCAGAATAAATATAATAATAAAAATAAAATAAAATAAAAATATTTCTGAATCGGAATTAATATAATAATAAAAATATTTTGGAATAATAAAAATGAATATCATAGTTTCTTTAGATGGTGTGGAGACACGTGGACTCCATCACGGATGGGTGAGAAATATATTCCCAAGATTATTATCTGGGCTGAAATTTGTACGGTTTCGTTGCATACATTAAAAATGTTCCTTGATTGGTTATTGACGAAAAATACTGCTGTGATAATGTGTGGCGATCATGGTCAACCACCACCCTTTGTTGGACAGTCTCCACACAAATGGTTAAAAACGTTTGTAAATTATTACGAAAAAATAACTGATGATCATAGAGCTATTGATAAACCGTTGAAAGAATCTGAAAAGTTAATCAGACTGCAGCCAGATAGAATACAGTGCGAAATAATGCGTGGAGTAATTCCGGAAACTACGATGAATGATTTTTGGAATTTGTGGAGACCAAATGATTTGAGAGTTGCTTGTAGAAAGAAAAATTATTATTGCGGCACAAGGAAAGATTTTCAAATCTACCTGTACCATTATGTTATCGACCAGCAGATACACGGCTGCAGAGTATTGAAATTGAAATTCCAGGAACTAATGAGAAACAAAAACTTGTACTTAATGATATTGCTTTAGTTCCTGTTAGTGCCGTTACGAGCGCGTTGAGCATGAGTAAATCTCCATGGACATTAAGATATGTTATAACGATTCATTCATCACAACGATTAACTATTTCTGATACAAATATTTTGATTATCGATGACAGAATCGAATGGTCAAATTTTGTTTCTCTCGCAGTGGCTCGAGTCAGAAGAATATCTCAACTGCACAGGACTATTATGGATTGCGTAATAACCGAAGAAATCACTGATGATGTATGTGATGAAGTTGTCAAGAAAAAATTATCTGGTTATCGACAATCTGACACAAAAAAATAACCGCGATTTTGATCTCGACCTTGAATTTATCATGACACTGAAACAACGACAGAATAATGAATGTGCAAGTTGTAACTGTAATATGATGTGGCAGTATTCGAATAATAATCCAAGACAGTTTACCTTTGATAGAATTAATAGTAGTCTTCGCCACACACGCGAAAATGTGATGCTGACCTGTTTTGAATGTAATCGACGTCGGGGCGCTGGACGCCCTGGTGCCAGTTTACAGAAGTAAGAAGTGAACGCGATGGTAATTGTGTGTCCTCAGGAATTACTTGCAACTGTTAGCGTACAAATCCACGTTGAGGAGCAGTTGAATCTAGTCTGTAGATTGCAGGTCTACCTGTGGATCTAACCACGCTAGAAATTTTATGTGTGGTCACACTCCAGATAGGATCAGTTGCTCTTTTTCTACCCCCTTCGAGTTCACCGGGTTCATATAAATATCTTACAGTTACATTACTTACTGCTGGTTGAGAGGAAGATTCACGTCGTTGTATTGGTATATGTTTTTTTGTGTAATCGCGACGGTGGGTTTCATAGGAGTTGCACGAGTAATGTCACTATTTAACGCAGCTATCACACTTGGTAATCTTGCAACCCATTCGAGAGATCTCGTATCTGTCTGAATTATTTCCTTCGCATACTGGTATCCAAATAATCTTTCAGCAAGTGTTTGATTAAATCGTTCAACAATTGCCTGATCGCGATGAATTGCGGTATGTCCTCGTCTGATTTTGACATTATGTTTCTTCATCAACGATGATACTGCACCAAGAAATTCTTTGCCAGGATCAACCTGTAATAGTTCTGGCCATTGCAAGGGTCCTCGTTGATAAATTCGTTCAAACGCAGATGCAACTCCAGTTGCTGTTTTAGTTGATAGTGGTTCTGCTTCTTTATACCTACTTGCAACGTCAACGACAGTTAACGCGTATTTGTATGTGCGTGATCGACGTCTACCAATTTTAATAGTATCGTGCGGTAAAAACAAAATATCTGTTTGATGAACTTCATTGGGAACACTGACATCAAAATGCGCGCACTAAATTTTTTTTAGGCGGACGTAGATAGATTTGCCATGTTGCCTGTCTTGCTAACCAATTAATAGCAACAACACGTGAGACTTTTGCTGCTTCAGAATGTTTACTAATCGCTGCTATACCTCTCCAATATCCTCTTCGACTATAATAAACAGATTCCATTATTATGATAATAATCAGTAGATTAATTACCAGCCCCTAGCATTAGTTTACCTTTCATCGCAGATTTTACTAGGAATCTAGCAAGTTTTTCTCCGAGAGATTTATTCTTTATAGAATTTAACGCGTGAATTAACTTCACATCTGCAATATTTCGTTGCTGTAAATCACTGTTTTATACGCAACATCATGAACATGAGACACTTAATCAATTGCGTTTATTGGATACTCTCCAGGTTTGGTTGGTCTTGGTCATCGAGTCGGATATCAAGACGAGTTCCAGGACCACAGTAATTATAGCCAGGCAGATGTTTCTCACCAGGGTACTTGGCCCATGGAGTTCCTGGCAATTTATATAGCGCCGTAGCAATATCACCACCGGTTTTTGTTTTCGACGAAATAAATCTAAATTCTTTTATGCCACATCGCTCACATTCACCTGTAAGAGCACGTTTTTAATTTTTAGTTGTCACTGTAGTTAATCCACTAGTTGGCGTGGGTGCTCTACATCGAACATAATATAGATCCATGATATAAATTATTATGGATATAATTGACTTCTCTGCAACATGAACACGTGAGCAAATCAAACATCATCCAGCACTACCAAATTCTATAAGGATGATAATAATTGGACCATTTGGGAGTGGTAAAACACAAGTGTTGCATAATCTGATAACGAGATGGATGAAATGGGATAAGTTGTATCTAGTAGCACCATCTGTAGATGACCAACGATGTTATGAAGTACGTAAAGATTTTAATTAAAACGCAAAATTGTTGGATGAGGACGGTAATGATATTATTGATTTTATCACCGATATTAATGAAGCCCCATCCGTAGATGACCTCGATGAATTTATTAATAATTTCGTAGTATATGATGATGTGATGCTGGACAAACAAACAAACCCAGCTCGGATATTTTCTCGAGGTAGACATAAAAACACGGACGTGATTTATGTTACCCAGCGATACACACAAATACCAAAAGTGATCAGAGATAACTGTAATATTTTAGTTGTGTTTAACGGAGTCGATACACATACGTTACGAAACATTCATCAAACTTGGTGTTCGGGGGATATGGACATGATTCAATTTAAAAACTTCTTTTCAAAAGCACAAGCTACCCCATTTGGATTTATCACAATGAATTTACATGATCCTTGGTCAAGGTATCGTATAGGTCTCGATAAAATTTTTGGTTGAAACTATAGCAGCAGAGAAGCTGACGACAACACGCGTGTGTGTGCGTCGCAAACGAACACGTCTAAAATTTGAAAAAAAATAGCGCGGGTAACAAAACAGCTAATTGGGTCTGTTTCCCGTTGCATGGGAATATGATCGGTTAACGGCTAGGGTTTACGATTATTGACCTTATTTTTCAGTCTTCATAGAACCCTCATTTTTGCAAACGCAACCCTCTAAAAAAGTTGTAGGGTTCAGCTTCTCTGCTTGTGCTTCCTTTTTATTTAAGCAGAATTGAAAAATAGTGTATTGGAGAAGTTTCGAATATGTAACTCTTTCATCTCGTCTGTAACAGGATATGTCAATATTTCTTGCAAAAGTAAAGGATAAATTATATTTCGCGACCCTTGCCGCCAGAAATAATACGATGTTCTATTTGCATATGCGTCAACATTAGTCCATTTCCAGAAGGAGTTCTGATCAGCATCGCATATCGCAACACTTCTTAGAATCTTCGCATTATAAATTTGTGTTTCGCTTCTTATCAACTTCTATTTTCATCTCTACATCTAATCTTCTCATCTTTGCCATCTTAATTTAGCAACTTCGTCATTACGCGATCAAGCTATGATGCAAAATTTTCAAGATGTTCTTAAAGATACACAATACGTAGAAAGTAGAAATTAACATACAGCTACATGCAATAATCTTCTAGATTTGAGTTAAGAAATGCATGTACAGCTACGAAGCATAACTATGATGTAATATATATGTACCAAATAGAGACAAAATCGCTTATCTGAGCGTTCGGAATGTATATGGTGTCATCTGGAATTGATCACAAGAATACAATATGTTCAGGGTTCTATACCAGAGTAAAAGTCAACATCAGATTAAACGTTCGATTTGAAAAGGGGATGTCTATCCGTTGTGATGAATCAAACACGATTGATCGACGTGACCTATGTATTGAATTTCTACGAGTTGGTTGGTCGGTTGTTTGATTCATGCAAAATTTTGAAACGATGGAGAGTGTATTTATGTCTACAAAGAACGATGGAAAGATGCATTCATGTCAGCAAAGAACGTCACACATGTTTGCATTTTTTGATATCGCAAAGAATAAACTTCAGCAACAGTAGTTTCGAATCAATCATTTTGCTCTTTTGATACACGCCAGATAATTGTTTCTAAAGAAAAGGCTTTATTTTGCTTCCAGGCAAAATTAAATGAAGTAGTATGAATTGAATCACTTGAATAACAAAACTTGCAAACCAGTAACAGTATGATAATATAAAGAGAAGAAACGATATTGATATGTAAACCATTTGAATTAAAGCTATTAAAGATTTGTTCCACAGTAACTTAAAGTATACGGTACGACGAAAATCTTTCTGCTATTAGTGAAATACATGTATTTAACCATCACACAAAACAAAATATAATCAGAACTGCCAAATATAAAAAGTATGATAGAGAGGGGATAGGGGAAGGAACTGACCTAATAATCCCGGTTCGACGTTGTGGGTTTCAAGCATACATTGGTACCAGCAATAGGTAGCTGTGGTATCTATACATGCATGACGTCCTTTAGATTTCTGCCGAATGTAAGAGTCAGTGAGGCAGGTTGCCCATTGGCTTCTATTACTATAAAGTGGATAAAGGTTCACGCATTCCACAACTCCTGATGGTCCAAGCAATCTGTTACAGGTTGCCGCCGATGTCTTCCCAACAAATGTCAATCCAAAGAGTGCACAAAATAAAACTAAATTCCGGTAACCTACCACCGGTTTGTCCATCTTACAATAGAATAAAATAAGATCGAATAGAGGCAAACAAGACTAGAAATATTTTTCTGCTTGCTACCTTTTATACAGCGATGCCACGCCTCTTTGCTGTGCGTATGATACGCACATCACTGTGTCCAATGATACGCGGTATTTTTCCTTCCTGGTAGTTCCTGAATTATTTATCAGTAAACAGAAGCCTTTATAGGGAAGGAGGGGTGATAGGAAAGAGTTGCGAAATAATCTGTAGAATGTAAAATACCTTAATTCTAACATTATCTTGTATACATAGAGGATGCCACAAATCTTCATGGCGCTTGTGGTCTATATCGTCCGCTTCAAATAGTAACTGTAACCAATTGCTAGCCCGTGAAAGACAAACTCCTAGTTTTGGTTTTGATATTTATTAATTTCAATACGATTGATGAGTATTTAGTATGATAACAATCATTTCTATTCGACTAAATCTCCATGAATGCTAGTCAAGTGTATCTCTTCACGTATTGAGAATCTATTGGGCTGCTGAAAGCTGTTAATAATACATTTGTTAAGGTTATAAATTTGAATGGACTATCGTTGTGTGATTTTGTGTGTATGTAACAGTGATTCGCAAAAAATGTCGATGTCGAGGATTGAACCAGGTTCTTTTGCACAATAATGTGCACATACCACAGGACGATTAAGGTCAGATTGACCAGGCTCTTTTTAATTTCTTTACGTATAACTATATGAACCGACAAAATATAATAATTTTATCCCTCCTGCTGAAACTGCCTCTCATGACATTAACATAGAATTATGTGTAAATTATTTGACAGATACAATGACGTAATGTTGTTTGCATCAACAAGGAGAGCAATGTGGTCATATGGTCATACCTTATTTTTGGTGAATAAAAACAATGCTGTAAATGCAAAACAGAACCAATAGATTCAATAGATTTTAATAGCTAAGGCCTTATTATACTCACCCACTCGATTTTATTAGACTCCGAAAAACTAGAGCTGAAAGCAGAATTAATATAATTGCAGATAAGAAAGATATATGCACATTTCACATGTTATATATTGATCATCCATTCAAGACTGAGCAGATATCGTCTCTAGGACAGGATCTAGGTCAATAGCCGCATTTTCGTGTTTTAAATGAAATTGTAGCCTGAAGGAAAAACAAAACTGAAAGAAGTTTATATTCCAGTCAGTTGTGATTCCAGTTTAAATAAATAACTTTTTTTATAGATTTTAATAGCTAAGGCCTTATTATACTTACTCATGAAACCAGTTAAGTGGTCATGGACTGTTGTAAAAAAAAATTTACCTAACAAAAGCTAAGTATTGAGATTCAAAGAGATTGATAGCGTGTGTTTCAAATGAATTTAATATGGACGAACACTGATACGGCAGAGAAGTTTAACATGAAATGAGCAAACAAAATGCATAACTTTTAGACCTGCATTTTTTAAAACGTAAATCAAGTCATGTTGTTTTCTATCCTGCAGCCTGCCTGTAAATATCTCTGTCACATACACGCACATTTTGTTATGCACAAATCATATATACTGTTCATCAAAATACGTAAGATAAATTGCATGCAGTCCATTCATTTGGCATCTGTCGAGGATCGTATTTGAAACAAAATGAAAAATAAATTGCTACAGTGTTTGTTTAAAATTCGATTTTTGATTGGTAGCAAACACAAGCAGCCCCAGCCGGCCCCGACCACCAGCCACTTTAACAGCGTGATTTGCTAACAGCCGTTATCAGCCCGAATTGATTTAATTTACAGTGTTTTGTTAACTTCATGCATTGATGAGGTTCATAAACATTGAGGACCCCCCCCCCCCTGAAAATAGAATCCCATGTTGAACAGATATTTGTCGTTTTTAGTAAACAATAAATAAATTTAAAAAGAACAAAGGAATAAAACCACTATTTTTTAATAACGAATGTTGTATGCTAGCTAGGACAAGTTGACTACACTCCCAATTTTCGACATTGTGAAATAAGGGCTAAAATATATAAACAGATCAATATTATTGTTGCAGTTTAATCATATTCGCGTTTGTCCAACATGGATTTCACATTAGGTACTTGAAATATATTTCCAACGGAGGCTGCTCTTATAATTATTTCATGAACGAGGGTCGTTTTTTTTTTAGTTTATTTCCGTCTTTGATCGTATGCGAGCAAGTTACTGATACTGAGTGCTATTTTGCATGTATACACGCACAGCAGCACAAAGTTAGTATAGTCTATTTAACACACTTTGTAAAAGAAATTTGAACTGTTTTGTTTTCTTCTAGATGTAAAGCAAAAATTAAAAGGCTGGACCATTTATGTTCGTTAAAGTATTATAAAGATATCTTTGTATCGATTTTGTCCTTCTCTTTTATGGTTGACGTTGTAGAGCAACACGGTGAACAGTATTCAAGACACCTTTGCTAATTAGAATTGCTAGCAAAAATGTTAATCAATCATGAAAATCAAATTAAATAAAAATGAAATAAAAATGCCGAATTGAAGGGGTCGATATCGGAAAACGTTACCTAGACATTGCGCACGGAAGCTAGAGAAAGATATTTTTCAACCTACATTTTTTTTTCCGCATCTGTACTGATTACACTAACATTTGTATGTTAATGTTTAACAAATGACTGTATGAAATATCCGAACCAAATTTTGACGTCCATACTGCCCGGTTTAGCTGATTCGGATAAAATTTCATTTGACGTTGTGATTTATATTTTTCATCGATTCATCACTGTTAAATTTTAGGGCCTACTTTTAAAATATCTCGATTGGTTTCTCTGTACATGATTGAGCTAATGTGAGGTAAATATTTATCTAATAAAGGTTTATGTGTTTGTTGTTCGTTACTGCACCATGCACTTTGGACACACGAATTCAATTAAGCAAAGCCAAAACTATACATTGTTCATAAGTATGACTGCTAAGATAAGGTAAATTGTAAGACCGCTCCGGTGACCTAAGTGGCTAGAGCGTCCACCTCGGATGCGGGAGGTTGCGGGTTCGAACACCAGTCGAATTTTACCAAAGACTTACAAAAATGGTACATGCAGCTGCCTCACTTGACGCTCAGCATGAAGAGGCTATTGTTAGAACTGGTCGGCCAGGAATCAGGATAATGTAACTGGGTGGGGCATGATCCTACATGTCTGTGGCATGATACCCCAGTGCAAGACATCGCTATAAACTGCCACACTGCAGACGTCGTAGAGATATGACTGAAAAATTAATAAAGCTACGTCAAATATCCAAATCACACACACACACACACACACACACACACTTCAATTGTATTGTTATAATTATAAATAGTCAAAGCTGCGTAAACAACTGCCATTTGAGCAATCGGTATTAATTTTTCGTTTAGAACTGAAATTTAGTTTTGATTTAATTACTTAAATTTGTATTGGTAAGCTGAGGATACTGAACTGTAACATCAGCAATGGCTTTAATTTAAACCGATGACTACTATGGTGTGTCTTTAAAATACTTTGGACTTTGTCAATTTTAGAACCAAACAAAATTAAATTCCCCCTAATAGTTAAATAAGGGTTTTACCAATTCTGATTGCAGTAATTACATGAACTAATATCGCATAAATGCATGTTATAGTTACCAAACCGGGCACACAAACCTTAATATTTTTAAACGCCTGGTTCACTAGAGCGATAAAATGATTTTTCTGCCAACCGTAAATTACTGTAATGATTATTCTTTCTAAAATATATGAAGTATATTATTTAAAAGCAAGAAAACAGTCTGGAATTGATTTCTTTTGTAGTGCATTGATCATCTATTTGCTGTTTTTATACAATCGCATATACTTCTCTGTTGATCTTCATGTCTAATATTGTCATTTCCCCCAACTTAATACCGTATTACATAGAAAAAATGATGGAATCAGCCTTATATTCCATAATTCCGTCTCTTTCCAGTTCATTTGCAATGACATTTATTATTTTTATAGCAATTTGATAACGATATACGTGTATCGTTCTTCTGCCATTTATGTTTATCTACCTTTTAAACTATTCACAACATCCGTTTCATTTCGTGAGTATTTACGTGTTGTTCCATTCACTTGGTCTTCGAAATAGTTTGGCTTTGCAAAGATCATCCTGTGTGTCATGCGGATATAACTCTTGCCCATGAATTTCATTTATCTGCTCCATTCAAGTGTTCCAGCTACATATTACTGAATTACCTAGTATTACTTGTCTAGTTGTGCATACTGTGAACTAAGTAAAGTATCCCTTTGCAAAAATTCTTTTATATTTTGAAGTTTTCAACCAGCTTCAAAGTTTGGAGTTTTGGGATTTCTTCTGTGTCCAAGAGGCTAATAGCAATGTAGAGAATAGGGAAGTTAATTTTTGTTTAAAATAAATTTAGATTATATTTGTTATACAAAAAAATAATACATTAACCGTCCTGTGTTGAGAGAAGATAGGATTGCTAGTCAGTCAAGTCGGTTTTTTAAGACTCCAGTTCTTAAATTATTTACCAGAAGAAAGCGAAAACAAAAATTTTATTAAAAAGAGGATATGATTTATTCCCTTAGAATACAAAAGTCAAACTTCTATAGCCATTTTCAGTGTTGTGAATTAAATACCAAATAACTCTAAATGTTCCATCAAACATCCAAAATATAGAATGTTCCAGATGAATTTTAATAATGCTGAATGTTCTGATGTACCAAGAGTTTTTTGATGTACCAGAATCGTGTAATCCAGAATGTTTTTGAATGAGTTTTCAATATTCTCAAAGCTGTGTGTCACTCCAAAAAGTCAGTGATCTCTTGGTAATACTAATGAATAATTTAAGTAAATAATTTCTCTCAAATTATATCTGAACACAACTATACTATTCTGATCATAGATCCCTAAAGACTGATACGAAACAAACAGGAAGAAATAATTGTTTACCAAACTTAAACCCTACTTGACCTGCGACGTAATAGATTTCCAACGGAAAAATTTCACTAACTTGTGAACAAGATCAGGGTTTGAACTCAAATTCAAGTAAACATGTTATTTACTTATAGACGACTGACAAAAGTCAGGTAGGCAATTATTCCATAACCCTCAATCACAGACAAAAATTAGACACACAATATAGGATGCGTAACAATGTGTGTTAGTAGGTGTAGAGGTATTTGATAGGATGGATGTGTTTTCTTCAGTCAATGTGTATGTTAAACCTATGTACATTTTTTAAAATATGATTTCCTCTTGTTCCCAGAATCCCATAAAAATAGAGAAAAAATAATTTCCCATTGTCTCTCAAGCGCCGGAACTAATGTCGGCCAAATGATAATTTTTGGATTTCCCTTGTCCCAAAAGTCCCTGACTATAGCATACTGGGGCACTAGATACCCACAGGGTAATGACACTCTTTATCTAAGCTGGAATTTAACATGTGAGTAGCGCTCTAGACTCAAACAAGACTCCTGTGTTAAAAGGGTCTGAAGAGTATTATTATCTAGGGAATTTAACAATGGGTCACTATTTTTGTGTATTTATAGTGACAGAGGACAATGTAATGTTAAAAATATTCATAGGTTTGACATAATGTGTGATTATAAGGACAAGCGGAAATTAAAATTAGACCACCTCCTTGCGGAATTCTGGGAACAAAGGACAACCCTAGGCCAAGAATGTCCACAAGTTTAAAATTAACAATATATATATATATATATATATATATATATATATATATATATATATATATATATATATATATATATAGGTTATATATATATATATATATATATATATATATATATATATATATATATATATATATATGCGAAATGAGAAACAGGGCAAGCTCTATGCATAGATACTTTAAACATATTTTATTGTCACAATATGACACACTGAGATTGCGTACATGTTCTAAGAACTTAAATTAGCCCTCTCTCTACACGATACAAGTATTACCACATATTTTCAATAACAATAACGTAGCAGAAGCTAAAAATGAAAGATGATTAAGAGGTTGGCTCAATGACCGAATTCGCGTTTTAAATAAATTATTGAAATCGTCGGATATCAGTTATATATTTGCATTCATCTTGCATAGTTCTATATTTTTTATTTTGATTCGCCTTTATCCAAAGCATAGGATCTAACAGTTGGATACGACAACTCAGTTTGTTGTTGACTATACTTCGGAAAGCAGAGGAAGAAATGCATGGAGGTTTGTATCCTCCTGCAGGAACGAAAATTTGTGTCACCAAATTGAACCCGGTAAAGGCATCTTTGAATGAGCTAACATGATGTCGCAATCCAGTATGCATAATATCTAAGGCTATTTGACTAAATCTAGTAACTTTACTCAATTATGTATTGGGACATAAACAATTTTGCAAACCACTGTAAGACGTGCTACATTGGGTATCCTGTTCAAGATTGTCTGCAAGACCACTGCTAAGGTTATTAATGATGATTTATTAAAAGTTAGCCTGAAATTGCAATTGGCTATATTAATTTAAAGTCGAAGATTATTGTTTGTTTGTTAGGAAATGGGGGAGGGAGAAACTCAATGAGAGTTTGCCTCCTTTCTCTTTATAGTGTAAATTTTTCTCTCTTTCGTCTATATTGCAGAAACCATAATCATTTTCAAAATAGAATCCCTACTCGAGTATTTTGGAGGTCCTGTAACTATCCTTTTCGCTTCAAGTTGTAGCTCCTTTTATGTTTCAACGAACTGTCATCCCAAATTACACTGGCATATTCCAAGTTGGACCTAATATAAGTCATAGATAGTTTTGAAAGAATTTGCCTTATACTTTTGTATTTTAATGTTTGAAGACTGGCTCTTCCAGATGATTCCGTTTTTAAAATGTTATCCATGTGGCAAGTTCATTTTTATTTAACAACAGTAGTATTCCAAGATGACCATAAGGAACCCTTACTTAAGATCAAGATCTTGAAGTTCAGGAATATTTGTTTCTTTCTTGTTCATGATAAATATAGCTCTGTTTTGACCTTGCTTAAACTTGAAGAACCCTTGCTTGGAACATTATTCATTTTATAAGATTATTATTAATGACCATTTCTATTTCAGTTGGCAATATCATTTATGTAGATCAGAAAAAAGAGAGACGAAACTATGCATTTATTATCGTTTCTCTTGAGTTCGAATCAGGTAATAGGATCATTTGTTTTCCACTACTAGATAATTTCCAAACCTGCTCAGCAGATTATTTGAAACGCTGTATTCGTTCGGTTTTAATTAAATTACATGTCTTTACCCCAAAGGCTATGGATTAATTAAATAAGTCCAAGTAATTTGAACCTTTAACGTGAAGTGTAGCTTCACGTGCATGCACTTCAAAACTAGTTCATAACAGAGAAGATATGATGGTAGACTCTGAGTTCCAGGAATTTTCACTTACCTCTACCCATGCTGATTTGTATAAGAAAATAGATTTTAAAATATCAAATATGCGAAACTTTCAAGACATATCCCTTCCTGTGATGAACCAAAAAGTATACATTTAAGCTTACTCCCATTAATTGTTTTCTACAGGTTTTGTTATCGTTTAAAGCTGTGGCAAAGAGCTAAGATTAGCATACTAAATCATCATCTTTGTGTGGTAACGATAGTACTCTGGAAAATATAGAATAAATGCATTTTCAGAACACATTTATTCTTCTTCTTCTTCTTCTTCTTCTTCTTATTATTATTATTATTATTATTATTATTATTATTATTATTATTATTATTATTATTCTCATAAGAAATGTTTTAATCTATGAATTAATCGTTTCATGAGAAGCTGTCATTCATACCAAAATGTTGACGTATGATCTGTGTAATTCCTCATGTGCTTCGGTGTGCGCTTATGCGTGTGTATGTGTGCGAAGAGAGAGAGGTATAAGCAGAAATAAAGAGTGATAGAGGAATATAAATAAGTGCAGTTTTTCATCTTGTGTGCACGGGCGCATGTATGTTAATAGTGAAGAGACAGAATACCATACTGAGCGTAAACTAAAGACAAAATCAAGTGGATCCTGTATCTTTGTGCCCGAGTGTGCTTGTATGTGCGTGTGTTTTTGTTTATACTGTTACCCGTCCATCATCTTAAAGTAAGTAACAGAAAAGAGTGAAGACAACAAGCTTTGTAAAAGTTAACAAATAATTTATTTCCCTAGAATACAAAGTGAAAAATGAGAAAAAGCTTATGTTTTACGAATTAAATCCAAAACATAATCCAAGAATTAAAAATAGAAGTCCTTGTAATAAAAAGTCCTGAATAAAATTGAGTTCGATCCCCGATGAAATCCGAACTTGAAGGCGATGACGTCTTTTGTGGTCAGCGAAGTGCTGCTGTGTCAACAGTCTCTTGTTGCCTCACAGAAAATATTATTCCAGTTTTGAATTCAGTATAAATTCCAATAAATGTCTTTATCCAACAATTTTGTCAGGGCACTATTGTATTTCCAGGGAAAATAATAACTTGAATTCAATAATTTGAAAAAAATAAAATTCAACCCAAACTGGACACAACTTAATACAGCTTAACGTGTCAAGTGTTTTAAGGCCCACTGAATAAACGTTTATCAAACTTCAGTTATACGACTAATTCAGACGCAAAACAGATTCCTGGATGAGGGTCAAAAGTTCATTCTTCTGGAAAAAATAGAAGTCTGTTACCAATTGATATATGATACTTGTCAAGTAATCCAGGTATGACCTTGACTCAACTTAATGATTCTTACTCTGAGAAAGATAAAAAAATAAACAAACGTTGTTTACCAAAACTGTCACTGAGTTTGGAACAAGGCTAGCAACTAGATACAATGTTTCTATTATTTTTTTATATCAATGACATAAAAATAGAAAAAAGTCAAATCCAGTAAACAATATTACAATAGCATGTAATGGAATTAAAAAATTAAAAACCAACAAACAATCAGTTAAATTAAATATACATAACATTACATCAACATTGTGTAGACACTAACGTTGAGATAACGGTAGTAAAGAGGTGTATATTCTCTCATTTCCAAAGCAATTATCGTAAAGCTTAGAAAATAAGCAGAAAGACATAATCGGTAATTGGTAGTTTTGTAAAATCGTAAGTTTTTTCTCATTTTTAACTTTGTATTCTAGGGAAATAAATTATTTGTTAAATTTTACAAAGCTGTTGTCTTCACTCTTTTCTGTTACTTATTTTAACAGCATAGACTCGTAACAGAAAATTGGGTGCTCGTCCTTGGAATATACGCATTTAGCTAAAATATTTCAGAAAACGTTGTTTTTTAATTTTAAAATCCCCTAGTTTCAGAATGTTTTAAATCCCAAGCATTATTTTTCATTTTAGAAATCTTTAGTGAAATCAACAGGCTTTTGTTTTACAATATCATCAAAAGTGGAAATCTTTCTTTCAAATCCTATCCAAGAACAGTTAGAATTCTTATATGAAGATGACGTGTTTCAGCATGCCAGAAAATATGATCTTTCCGAGGCAAAAGCTACTTTGACGAAGAAAGAAATAAAAAGGATGTTGGTCCTATATTTGGTGGAAAAGAATGTTTTTGGATAAAGTGCTTTGGTTTCGATCAGCAAGTCTGTATCAGACTCTGACATAAAAGTAAAGGAATTAAAATTAAAATTCAAGATGGAATTAGAGTTAAGAAAGCTTGAACTTCAGAAGGAGGAGAAGCAAATGGAATTAGATAAAGAGGAAAGAGAGAGGAGAATGCTGTTGGGAAAAGAGGAGAGAGATAACAAATGCAGTTACAGAAAGAAGAGAAACAAATGCAGTTGCAAGTGGAGAAAGAGGAGAAACAAATGCAGTTACAGAAAGAAGAGAAATAAATTCAGTTGCATTGGAGAAAGAGGAGAAACAAATGCAGTTACAGAAAGAAGAGAAATGTAAGTGCAACTAGAATTGCAGAGAGAGAGAGAGAGAGAGAGAGAGAGAGAAGGAAGAAAGAGAATATCAATTTAGATTAAGAGAATTACAGCTGGCAAGTGAAAAGCACATCCCAACATTATATACAAATTCAAGTTTTGATGTTACTAAGAATATTAGGTTAGTGCCCTTTTTAGAGAAAAGAAGTAGACAAATATTTTCCACATTTTGAAACAATTGCTGAAAATTCAACTCTATTATTACAGAGTGCAATTTTTGGCAAAGCCCGAGACGTCTATGCATCACTGTCAGTACAGCAAAGTGCTGACTATAATTTGCTTAAGGAATGCATCTTAAAGGGTTATGAATTATTCCTTGAGGCTTATCGGCAAATATTCAGGACCTATAAAAAAGGAAGCTGGACAAACTCATCTCGAATTTGCAAGAGAAAAAGAGCAGTTATTTGATACGTGGTGCTTAGCCAAGAAAGTTGATCAAGATTATAAAAATCTCAGACAACTTGTATTACTTGAAGAGTTCAAGAATTGTGTCCATAGTGACATTAAGACTTATCTTGATGAGCATAAACTCGAAAGCTTGGAAAATGCTGCACGTACTGCTGACGAGTATTCCTTAGCTCATAAAGTTTCTTTTGTAACAAAGTCTTCCACTCAGCCGTTGTCTGGTAAAAAAGTATTTCAGCCTAACACGACTCCTTCTAAATGTCAATGTGGCACAACTTTTAGAAATCAAGTTTCAGATAAGCTTCATCAGAAATCCATATCTCTTCCTACGTGTACCTATTGCAAGAAGATAAGACATGTTATTTGTGATTGTTACAAATTGAAAAATAAGCATCAGAATCAAGACAGTCGTATTCCAAATACTCTTCGTTCTAAGAGGTCAAGGTCACGGTCATGAATTGAAAGCAATACATTTGTTGGGACTAATAAACCCCAGTCTGATTTTATTATGGAGAATTATGAAGCATTCATGTCGAAGGCTTCTATATCACTCATGGGTGATTCGGCCAATCCCATCCCTTTTAAAATTTTAAGGGACACGGGAGCTTCTCAGAGTCTTTTATTTTTTATCAGGTACTTGGCCTTTTTATGAGACGTCTTCTTCTAATGAGAGAGTGCTCTTATTGAGGGAGTATAGTGTGGCTTTGTTAATTTTCTCTCCATTGTGTAAATTTGTCATCAGACTTAATGTTAGGACCCGTGACATCCGAAACAGTGCCTTCTTTACCCGTTCAGGGCATTCATTTGTTATTAGGCAATGACCTAGCTGGAGATAAGGTTGTGGTTAATCCATTTGTAACTAACAAGCCTTGTTTGGATCAGAAAGTCGATCCTATTGAACAATAATCTCCTGATTTACACCCAGCTTGTGTAGTTACTAGAGCTATGGCAAAGAAAGCTCTTGAGAATGATGTTGATCAGGAAAGTATTCCCTTAGCTGACACATGTATTGGTCAGGCTTTTGCTGAGGTCACTTTCCCTTCTTGTTGGGATCATTCAAAGGGAATTGATCACAGTGATCCTCTTTTAAGTACTGTTATGTGTCTACAAAAAGTAACAAGGAAAGAGTGAAGACAACAAGCTTTGTGAAATTTAACAAACAATTGAATTCCCTAGAAAACCAAGGTAAAAATGAGAAAAAGAACTTACGGTTTCACGAATCAAACCAAAAAATAATCCAAGAATTAAAAAATAGAAGTCCTATTGTTAAAAAGTCCTAAATGAATCTGAGTTTAAGTCCCGATGAAATTCAAAATGGAGGGCAATGACGTCTGTCGTAACCTTCACAGTGCTGTTGTGTCAACAGTTCCTTGTTTAATCACAGAAAATAATATTCCAGTTTAGAATTCCGAATAAATTTCAATAAATGTCTTGATCCATGAATGTTGTAGGAGCACTTGTATTTCCAGGGAAAAGAATTACTAATTCCATAAAATAAAATTTCAACTCAAACTGGTCACAACATAACGTATCAATTGTTTATAGCCTAATTCTTATCATAACATGAGTTATAAGACCAACTAAAACGCAAAACAGATTCCCGGATGGTTGTCAAAAGTTCATCCTACCGGGAAAACCAAACTTTTGTAACAATAAACACATGTTATTTGTCACGTACTCCAGGCATGGCCTTGATTCCACTTAATGAATCTTACTCTTAGAAACAATAATAAAAAAACGTTGTTAACCAGAACCCTTACTGGTCCTGAATCAAGGCCAAAAACTAGATACAGTGTTTCCATTATTAGTTCTTTATCAAAATTAACAGTCAGGTTAAACAGAACTGAATTAAATTTCTGGACAATTTCAAATCCAGTAAATAAAGTTATATTACAATAACATGTAATGAAAATTAAAAACATTTAAAACTAATAAACAAATAATTAAACTAAATATACATAACACTACTCATTTTCTTTATTCTAATCAGGGTGGCACACGACAATCACTTGTCGTCGAACAGGAAAAAGATCCTGAGATCTCCTGTTTGTTTGAAAGGGCCATTAGTGAAACTGAAGCCACAGAAGTACATGTTTGTTATTTCATTAAAAATGGGATTGTTATGAGAAAATGTAGACCTTCCGAGGTACCTGCTGGTGACGAATGGTCAGTGAACTATCAAATTGTTGTTCCAAAATCTTACAGACAGAAAATGCTTAGTCTGGCCCATGAAACTCCTTTGGCTGGTCATTTAGGGATTAGTAAGATTTATTACAAGATCTTGACTCACTTCTATTGGTCAAAAATTAAAGTGATGTTTGTAAATATTGCAGATCTTGTCATACTTGTCAAATGTAAAGAAAACTCAATCAGAAGATACCTAAGGTTCATCTGCAACCTATTCCTGTATTTGACGAACCATTTAGCAGAATAATGGTAGATTGTGTCGGTCCCTTACCTAAGACCAAGTCAGGTAACAAATACTTGTTGACCATAATGTGAGAGTCAACAAGATTCCCAAAGGCAATTCCTTTGAGGAATATTAAAACTAAAACAATTGTAAAATCTTTGATAAATATTTTTACTAATTTAGCCTTCCCAAATCTGTTCAATCTAATCAAGTGTCAAATTTTATGTCTGGAATTTTTCAGCAAGTTATGTTTGAATTAGGGATCCAAAAATTCAAATCTTCTGGCTATCACCCTGTGAGCCAAGGGGCTTTAGAAAGATTTCATCTGACTTTGAAAAATATGATTCGGTCATATTGTTTTGATACGGGTAATGATTGGGATGAAGGCATTCATTTACTCTTGTTTGTTCTTAAAGAATCAGTTCAAGAATCTTTAGGATTCAGTCCTTTTGAACTAGTTTTTGGGCATACTGTGCGTGGACCATTGAAGTTGTTAAAGGAGAAACTTCTTTCTAATGAAGATACTGAAATAAATCTTCTCGATTATGTTTCCAATTTTAAGCATAAGTTGTCCAAGGCTTGTGAGGTTGCAAGAGCTAATCTGTACTCTACTCAGTGAAAAATGAAATTAAGGTATGACAAAAATACAGCGGAAAGGAATTTTCAGCCTGGTGATAGAGTTCTGGCTCTCTTGCCCGTAGCACAAAATCCTCTTCAGGCCAAGCATTATGGTCCCTACACAATTGAAAAGAATGTAAATGATATAAATTAAATCATAAATAGTCCTGGTAGGCGAAAACAAAAACAACTTTGCCACATAAATATGTTAAAGGAGTATGTTGAGAGAGATAGCCAGGTTAATCATGCAATTAATTTAATTGCACCTGTCCCACTCATTGAGGATTTAAGTGAAGGAATGAAATCGGACACTATTGATTTTGAAGTCACAAATCTTCGGAATTCAGAAATTATGAATAATCTGGACCAAAAACTTTCACATTTGCAACAACAAGAAAGGAATGAACTTAAACAGTTATTATTTGAATATGAGCACTTATTTCCAGATGTTCCTACGAGAAGAAACAAAATTTACCATGACGTTGAAATTGTAAATTCCAAACCTGTGAAACAACACCCATACAGGATGAACCCTATCAAACACGGATAATTGAGAAAAGAAATTCAGTATTTGCTGGAAAATGATTTCATATAACTGAGTAAATGTGACTGGAGTTCACCATGTATGCTTGTCCCGAAACCAGATAAAACTTTCCGTATGTGCACTGATTATAGAAAGGTGAACAGTGTGACTAAAATAGATTCATTTCCATTGCCAAGAATTGATGACTCCAATGACAAAATTTGAAATGCCAAGTGTGTCATCAAATTTGACCTTCTGAAAGGATTTTGGCATATTCCACTGACGTAAAGGGGAAAGGAAATTGGTTGATGCAAGTGATGTTGGGGTTGGAGCAGTATTGATTCAAGAACATAAAAATAGTGTAGATCATTCAGTGCGCTATTTTTCTAAGAAAGTAAATAAGCACCCGAGAAATTATTAAACAACCGAGAAGGAATGTTTGGCTTTGATATTGGCAATACAACATTTTGAAATTTACATTAGTTCAACTCCTTATCGGATTATCGTGTTTTGCATTCACAACTTTCATCGGGAAGATGAAAAACAAATATCAGAGATTATTAAGGTAGAATTTGTTGTTACAGGAATATAATATTCACATCAGGCACATCAAGGGATAGGACAATTTAATAGCAGGTGTACTTTCACGTGTATATAAATATATTATTTCATGTATAGTTTGTATCATTCATAAGATTTCTTCCTATGTTATTTTTTATAAACCTCATGTATAATTGACCCATGGTAAAAATAAAGCTTTATCATACAAATCTTTCTTTTCCTTTTATGGGGGAAATGTTATGTGTATTTAATTTAATTGTTTGTTTGATAGTTTTAATTTTTTTAATTCCATTGCACGCTATTGCAATGTAACATTCTTTAATGGACTTGACTTCTTTCTGTTTTTTGTTTGTATTTCATTGATATAAACAACCTAATAATAGAAACATTGTATCTAGTTGCTGACCTTGTTCCAAAATCAGTGACAGTTTTGGTAAAAAACTTTTGTTTATTTTTTGATCTTTCTCAAAGTAAGAATCATCAAGTTGAGTCAAGGTCATACCTGGACAGCATGACAAGTATCATATATCAATTGGTAACAAACTTCTATACAATGATTCTATTATTTGTTTATATCAATGACATAAAAAATAGAAAAAAGTCTAATCCAGTAAACAATGTTACATTACAATAGCATGTAATGGAATTAAAAAATTAAAAACCAACAAACAAACAGTTAAATTAAATATACATAACAATACATACAATAGACACTAACGTTGAGATAACGGTAGTAAAGAGGTGTATATTCTCTCATTTCCAAAGCAATTATCGTAAAGCTTAGAAAATAAGCAGAAATACATAATCTTAGATGTCATCCTAATGATTGTATGTAATGTACTGTAATCATGCACTTTTCCTCCTGATATAGGTGATCTATACTCAAATTAATTATTAAGACCTCTTAAAGATGATGTTTAAAAAAGTCGCATGATGTGACCTTTCAAATTTACTCTGTAAAGAAGTCACTGTTGATTGGTACTTATGTCATCTAAGACATGCTGATGCTGATGCGTTAGCAAGCTATACCTTATACAACTCTGTAGAGAAGATGACAAATGAGTGTTACTGCGATATAGCCTTTGACAAAGCAGGTTTGGTATGTTAAAGACGCAGTGAAAACATGATGATTGTTGTCTTTTGAACTTTTGACTCTTATGTTTTTAAATTTCTAGCTTTAGCATATGCGAATCAAAATCTGTGTTTCAAGTAAGTCTCCAATTTGCACTTAAAATATTAATGAATTCAAGAACTGGATATTCAGTCTCCGAAAAGTGGAATCCTGATTGGGATCTGAGTAAAACTAATAGGAGTCTTAAGATGTGTGCAGAAAACTACAGTGTAAGCCAAAAGAGCGAAGTATGTCTCATCGTTTGTATATATCACTGTAGTATCTAGTTTATTTCCAAGTTATTCTCTTGTGTATTTAATTTCTAGTCTTTTCATGCACATTAAAGCATTCGCCTCTTTACTTCTTGGGGATAGTAAATGTATGTACCAACATTATTAACGGAGTCACCAAAAAGAGTGCCTGTGCTAGTTAGTAACTGGTCATCATGATAAACATCCCAACATCACTGAAGTCCAAAACCAGAGCTTGACATTCCTGACGTGCACAGAAACATCATACAGTGAGGTCTGGTGTTTATCAAAACATAGAGACAAATTCCACAACCGTACCTTTTGTAGACTGCACACGCCCTAACTAAATAATAAATATCCTTAGATTGTAACATATTTCCTTTAATATGATTTTAATTTTATTATGCAGCAGTTTGTTAAGAAACTGCAAGTTGATTTCATTCTCAGTCATTTAAACAAGCATGAAATTATGAACGAAACGAACCTCTCGTGTATACTTGCAAATTCTGTAAAGCCAATAGAGGGTTAATCCCAAAGAGAGACATAGCTTGTAAGATAAATAAGTATCCAAAAGGATTTTCAATTAGAGTCTTTTCAAAAGATTGAAAGAGTATAGGACAGCTTAAATAAAGTTGTTTTCGCATTATTAACCGTGCAGACTTAAAACACAAAGCAATTTTAAATAGTTATTACTGACCAAGAGTTTACTGTGTGATACACGTGCAACCACCTCAAGAAAAGGAACAACAGCTGAATTAGAGTATTTCGTACGGTTTTGATAAGGTTGTAAGATTTTTGTACGTAGGATTCCAGAAATTGGTGAAAATAACAAGGAACCGGTGGTATTGAAAACAAATGGCTATAATTGTTAGGGTTCTGACCATGTTGCAATTTTATAACGGCGAGAAAAACTCCATGCGAATTCATAAGTGGTGGTTACACTTGGAACCTTAGAAATCCAGACAAATCTACAGTTTTCCCATAACCTCAAAACAGTATTTATTCGTGACTAGATACTTTCGCTGAATCTTTCATTGTTCCATAACTTTGGAAATAATTCGCTGTTTCTCATTTTACCTTAAAATATGGGAATATGCGGTATATTGAATATTATGTACGGTAAAATCCCTCCTCGTGGCAAATCTGGTATTTTGACTACTACCCACTATAGCAATCCGAAATCTAAAGAACCTATTTTTTTCTTATTTTTCCAGTGTTGTATAACCTCAAATTTAGACCACTTCGGTCACCTTTATCCTGACATTGGGGCTATTTTGAAATTATACTGCCAAAATAGCGCATACAATGTAGTAAAATCTCCCTGAATTCCTCCATCAAATAAGTGATCAATAATCATGATGAACATTAATTTAATCACATTTACATACTACAACGCATAGTGGTTGAAGCAAAGCGTCCCGCAGAAAAGACAAAAAAATGTTTATGTCTATCTCGAATAATAACTTGGATTGCAGTGGTCTTAATTCTCCCCAGTTCATATATTTATTCTTTTGCAAGCTATTTGAGCACTGTCTTCTTATTACTGCAGTTGTTTCTACCACTGTTACTTGTTACTAACATGTGTTTAAACACAATTTAAAGTCAATGTGAAAACCATACTTTTTCATCTTAAGGCCATGAAATTTTCAATTGAAGTTATGCGGTTTGAAAGTAACATCAGTATTTATTTTGATCGTTCCGAGCTTCATTTGTCTGGTTCTATTTTACGCATGAGAGATTTCATTGTTTTGAAGGTTAGGTGGTTCAAATGGTTGTCAGTCTGAAAGAAAGGTTTCATAGCCCTAAGGTTACTCTTCAATGATCTGAAGGTTCAGTGGTCCGAAGGTGCGCGAATTCGAAGGTTCTTTGGTCTAAAATAATGGTTAAATGTCCAGAATGTTCAATTGTCCGAAGGTGAGTTAGTCCGAAGATTCTTGAATTGAGAAGGAATTTTCATCTGTTGGACGAGTCATAATCTAAAAGACGGGTTCATTTATCCTGAAATTCTATAGTTCAGAGGGTTCAAATATTACGAAAGAATGGTTATCAGCCCAAATCTGATTAACCTAATCAAGTGGTTTATTTCCCTAAAGGACGCGGTTAGCTTGAAACAATATCAGTAACAAAGTGCATTAATATTTAGAACTCAAACACACGATGAGGACAGTTCAAATTTTAGAAGTGACTCCAGGTCATATCGTCAGGTGTAATGTTTTATGTGAGAATAATGTGTTTTACTTAATATTTAATTTGTAGTCCTTTTCTCTACTAGATGCGGACGGGATTTGTTACCAGAAATAAAAGGCGAACAAAAAAACAAAGCAAATGTTTGTTATTGTTCTAAACATTTGTATTATCTGCAACATTTTAGGAATATCATCAGGTCTGTTACCTTTTCTGATAATTTGGTCTTTAAATGGGAGGTTTTTTCTATAAGTCAAACGTATAAAAATAACCATTTAATGACTGGTTGACCTATGTGACAAATCTCGAACACCTGTTTATTGCAACTGTGATCCTGTCTGACATATGAACTCTTGATTTATTCTGAATACGCCAATTTTTACTCGTGTCAATTGACATTTCTATGCACGTGCTACTTCCTGGGCCACATATAAGAAATTATGGTTCTCTGTTTGGCCGGCGGTATCTATGTCTGTCTGCAAATTTACCATAGTTACGGTCATGATACTTATCAGGAATGATGATCTCAGATAATAACTGAAACTGAATGAAACCTAACAGTTAGTCTATCAAATATCTAGACCACAGTGGATAAACATAACTTACTGCCGTCAATATTCTATATGATGTCGAGCAATATATCTTTCATTTTCATTGTCTATACCCTTTGCATTGACTTACAATGTAATCGTTAGTATGTCGTATATTTTATTAGGACAATTTATATTCTGAACAATTCTGATTTCCTTGTTCAACGGAAAAACACCTATATGTTATGTTTCCTTGCAAAGAATTGCATCCAAACCTTAACCATCCAACCTTGTTCCGATCAATATGTAAAAACACACACACACGTTATTTCAAAATTGTGTCTATTGACGTATGAAAGGCCTCCGTCAGGTATAATACTGTGATTTTACAAAATTCAAATTTTATGTACATCATTCCTGAATATTCAATGCTGCGAAAATATCTAACCTTGCAAATGTCTCTCAATGTCTTCTACAGCGTTCTACTTCAGGATTATGAGAAATTAACTATAAATTTATACTGTAACTTAAAATAGTGTACTATCTCACACGATATGATCAGAACTCGTGTGACCGCTCCGTTCGCCACAGTGGTTAGAATGTCCGCCTCAGAAGCGGGAAGTCGTGGGTTCGAACTACGGCAGACATACCAAAGACTTATAAAAATGGTACTAACAGCTGCCTCATTAGGCGCTCAGCATTAAGAGGTTAGTGTTAGGGATGGTCGGCTTGGTGTCAAGATAATGTGACTGGGTGGGAAATGATGCTACATGTCTGCGGCATGATGCCTCAGTGCTAAAGACATTACTATAAAACTACTACACTGCAGATATCCTAGCGATATGACTGGAAAATTGTTAAAGCTAAGATAAAAATCCAAATCACACACACAGAATTCATGAATGTTAAAAATCTGATCAGACAGAAGTATTCTTAACAAAATATTTTAAAACTTAAAAGTACTCTCATAAAGGCCTTAACGGAGTGTGGGAATGTGGTGGAAGTTTCTCTGTTGTATGTGTGTTTGTAAAGATTCCCTCTTTGTTTTATGTTATGGCTTGACTTTTTTTAATATCATGCATCGACTGCAAATTGGCTACCATATGTCTCGTTAAAATGATTAACCCCACGTACTTGATGCACCATATCGTTTTCCCTTTGTTAGTTGTATTTCGCATTTTTATATTAGATACAAATAAATCACTCCCGTACCTTTCTTGAGAAATTTGGATCCAAAATGTAAACAGAATGCCTTGAATTCTGTCTTCCTTTTTGTTTACTTAGTTCTTCACCTGTGACAGTTTTATAACTTACACTCATGCCTCCTAAAATGTTAAATGATGGATGATGACGTTAAATGGCCTGTTGTTCAATCAAGATTAATCTTGCACGTCTCCGGGGTATTATTTAATATATATATATATATATATATATATATATATATATATATATATATATATATATATATATAATGCGATGATATGAGTCAGCTTTCACGCAGGTCCTAGAATATGACCAAAACATTTTGGACATTTTTCTAAGCAAAACTCTTTTCTTGTAATAAAAAGTTAACATTGTTTTCATTTAATGATAAATAAATTTCCTTTTCAAATTTTTGGTTTTATATCGTTCTTTCTTTTCTCTTCTTTTTCATATATATTATTTTAATCAAAATTGTGTGCTCAGTTTATTGATTTACTGAATATGGAAATTACATGTTAGAAAAATCTTGCTATCAATTAATGAAATATACCATATTTGTACTGTTTACATAATAATTATCACCAAGATTAATCCTTGCTTAGACTTAGGTAGGAATATGGGAGTCACTGTGCCGTTAAACTGAACAACTAGAAAATAAATAAATGCCACAATCCAGCCCATCCACCGTTTTAAGATCAGTACTGGTATGGCACCATATATGAGAAACATAGCTATGATTTTAAATGACATCAGTGCATTTCTTACCTTACGGAAAGTAACTGGAACAGCACTGATGTTATTGAACCATTCACAGATAGAGCAGTATTCTTTAACTTTAGTGTATTTATTATTGTTGCTGGCAAATGGGTACGCCTTTCATAACTCAGACATTTGGGCAGATTAGACATAATAAAAATGCCACAAGTTTAGAGCTCACCATCTTTTGTCTTTCCATCACGATTTTGGGAAGTTCCGTGGCAGAAACAATTCATCTTTTTTTTCATGTAAGCGAATATTATTACATATATTTTCATACGTTAATTTTAAACTCATAAATTTCTTGATGTTTTGCTTTTTTACAAATTTATATTGGAACAATGGGTAAAAAACATCAAGAAACGTTTGTTGTGACATTAGATTAAAGTACGTCTTACAACTGGGACGTGCCATTGCCAATTACAGCTGAACTAATGCAAAAGGCAAAAGTTGTGAACTACAATTGCATTACCATCAATAGACGACTGCAAACATTTAGACGAAGAATATTCAATGGGGTAAACATCCCTTTTGAATACATTTTAGATCTGCCAAAGTTCTCGATATTACGAACAGGTTTTGGTATAGTAAACGATTGGATGAAACGTTCGATATTTTGGGGAATAAGAGATTCCAAAAAAGGGCATTGTATGCAATTATTTTTTTCTGCAGCTTGGTCAAATTTGAGAGAAAGTAGATTAGAAACGACTATGCTATCTGGTAAAAAGGATCAAAACAAACTAGACGTCAGCTTGGTAATTTGACTTGAAATGTCTAGACCAATGACACAGCTAATTTTAGTCATCCGTAATGTTTGTGTCTGTTGCACAAAGGCAAAAATAATACCTTTGCTTGCACACAGTGCGCAAAGTCCGCTACAGTGTATTCACAATATCAGCGTAAAGTGCTTATGTTTTCAATTTGGATTTTGTTCAGGACTATAGGTAGAACAGATTAGTACATGAGAAGGAAGTCACGTAAAAGTCATGTTTGCGTAGCATACAGTGAGATAGACAATTCCGAACATGTTTTACTTTGACACCCACGGGGTCAGTAATAGATGTTTGCATTTATCGTCTGTTCACTTATATTGTGAACGCAAAACATGTTAAGCTCTCCAAAGAAGTATGACATGGAGGACTGGAACTAGACACTAGCACAACTACAGTTCCTTCTTATTTCAGGCAAAGTTGCGCACAGGAAGAGACCATTTTCTTATGTAGTGGGCGTCTAGCGGCAACAGCAAGATATACATGCATCTATCAGTAATTTCGGTAACGTTCAGCAAAAGCATGTATTACTTGTTGTGTTATAGACTTTCAACAATCATGCAACATTTGAAACACGCGCTGTTCAACAGGTACGATGCGCTCATTCTGACTGAACCGTAGTTTATTTATTTAAATCAGGATCCGCTGACACATTATATTCGCCCCATTCAGTAAGTAGCTAATTTCTTGGCTAGGTTATTTTGAACTAATTCACCTCGAAGACCTTTGCCAACATTAAATGTTCCATAGTTGTAGTTTTCTTCTATGCCATAGGTTATAGTAACTTTAATTACTGTGTCGCTTTGAGTAAAAGTAAAGACAAAGTGCTGCAAACTTATTACTTGCAATGCATCTTGAGACAAATTACAGCTATGGCGTAAATGTAACTGCAATGGAAAGTCTGAATATTGTTTTGAATACGTAAGTAGATTAGGATTTGCAGAAGAAGTCCAAGGCATATTTCATCTCGGTGAAATAATCTGGACGATATCACTTTGGTATGGATGGAAGCGCAGTTGATTATCACATGGCTCCTGAAACTAATTAAGCTATACCAAACACATTGTTAGAAACTAAATTTTAATGCGGTCTTCTCTCTTCGTGTTCTTCAAACCATGCTAACAATAATAACAGCCAAATGAAACCTTTCACGATCGCGAGGCTCATTCTCTGATTAAAATGTAATAGTATGCTGTGATTCTGTTCAAATAAGTCGCTAAATATGCATAAATAGTTAACTTAAAGATAGAAATTAAAGTAATATTTAATATAACTATTGAAACATTTCATTTAAAATTAAATTATATTCAGTTTTTATTGTGTCCATTGCTCCATTGTCAAGTTTTAAAAATTAACTCATCATATGTCATAACTATTGTCTTCATGACAAAACAACAATTGATTGGGATCTTCTCCAAATCAGATGGAAAGAAGAACGAGGAAGATCCCTAAACCTTTGGCATCATTCTTTATGTCTAATCTCACAAAATGCCTGAGCTTTGAAAACGACACTTATGTGACAACAAAAAATAAATACACAGAAACCAAACTGAGAGAAAACTGCACTACTATATATGATTCAGTAACATGACTGCTGCTTCAGTTTCTCCCAGGAACATCAGAAGTGATATTTATATTCTTAACATAACAGCCTTATTTTCATGTCTGATGCCATTCCAATATTTATCTTAAAATTGTGGTTAGGCTGGGTATTGACTGTATAAAGTCAGCAGCGACATTGTGACATTTTTTCGCTTTCCAGTTGATAATTTTAACACTTCCATGATCCGGCTTTGGTGTAAGCAAGGATGAACCCAGGCTATAATTATAAGTAAGTACTAAAAAGTAGGTGTACATTTCAGGAATCCATACCAAGGGAATTTTCTAACATGTAATTTCCACATTAAATAAAATTATCAATTTTTTTGCACAGTTTTGTCTTAAATCAGGTTTTTAAAGTTAAACCAAAACACCAAATCAAAACATATCTATAGGGATATGAAATTCTGTAGCCTTAAATCAAAGTAATATTATTTTTTAAATAGGTTTCACTGACAAAAATTGAAAATATGTCCGTGTCATATTCTAGGTGAATTCTGATTTATTTCATCAGATACCCAGCGAAAAATAAAATAAAGAAAATAGATTAAACACATACCTTGAAGGCGTACCAGATTATTTGTGGTTCCTAAAGGAGATTATTTACGGTCTTCGAATATCATTTAGACCTTTTCGAGACATGGATGTAATTTATCAAACTGAAGCACCTTCAGAAGAAAGTAAGAAGGGCCAAAGGTAACATTCAAGACATCATGTTTAAAGTTCGAATCCTAAAGTTCGCAACAAAGTTACGGGACACGCTTACTTCAGATCATAAATAAAAATAAAAAATAAAAAATACCATATGAACAAGACTTTGTTCATCAGATAAGTTTTGGTAACCTTTCTAATATTAAATTGGCATACATCACCATAAAACTAAAGAGGACATCTTCACACAAACTGCAGCAAAACTTCCATCGTAATCCGTTAAGAACGTTTTGAGATTAGGTTTCAGTTTTAAAATATTCAGGGCAGAATACAGTTGTCTGATCAGCTATTCATGACTTTGGGTAGTATCATGTAAAAGATTACATTATTTTGAACTGTTAAGACAAATGTACAGACATTTTTGTGTAATCTTTTGATATAGAGTTGTATAACAACACGTGAAAATTTTGCATTGTTCGATAATTTAGTATCATTGAAAACACATCATTCAATCATTTATATTAAATTTTAAATCTGCTAAATCTCAGCTTTATATCTGACTGAACATATGTCAATAGAAGCTTTCTGAAACGTGCCTGTATGTGTTATGACATACAGATCGAAATATGTATGCACATTTAAGACCTGAATCCAATTATAAGAACACAACATATAGCTGTGTTTATGTAGAGCGAAAAAAGTAAATTTTCTCTAACTATAAATTTTCTTGGGCAAAGATTGCATTTTACATCAATGCAAAGAGTATAGATAATAACGAGAAAACATTGTTCAGTTATATTCGATTAAAGATTAAGAAAGGCCATTTACCTCTTCAAATATCAATTCATATATTTAGAGACCGGACTGTAAATTATCACCTTGTGATAGCTATGTGAAGAGCAAAGTAAACCTTACGAGTATATACATTTGCGGCATGTTGTGTAAATGTAAAATCCAAACATTATAAAACCAGGAGCGGCACATACTTTATCATAACCATAAATCAAGCTAAGAAACATCTTGAATCTGTTGATAGAGAAATCGCCGATTGTCAGATCTTAAGCCATAAGATTACACATTCAAGTTTTGTCTCTTTAGATTTATGCCTGTCGCTTACAAAAAGCACACCCTCGGTCCTGGTCAAATGCGGTGATAAACTGTCAGTATAGGAATGTTCGTAAGAGGCCCATAAATCTTAAACGAAAACTTGCTGAGAGGCGTGTATATTAATTAGATGAAGTATTTGTACTAAACCAAAGCCAGTGGTTCCAATCTGACAGTGAGAGATGAGGTTCAAAGATGAACATAGGAAGTTTGATGAAATTTTGCCCAAATATTTATCTCAGTTAGACAATGTGTTGATTATCACAATCAGGCCGATGGTCCCAAAATCCAATGTCAAAGACAGTGTTTAAAGATCACCCCATTTCATAAGAAAAATAATCAAGATACAACACAATTATTTTGACTGGGATTTTTATTCAGCACAATTAAAGCCTTGGTGGTTTAAACAACGTTTGTCCAATTAATCCTATTTGGAGACTCTTTCTCAAATATGATCAGATTTTATCATGCAGTAGTACTACACAAATTATGATATATTCAGACCACTTACGCCTTTGGACCAATCAACCGTTTTACAAAGAGTTTGAAACTAATGGCCCTCGGACCAATGCAAATACCATAGAAATATTTAATTTTCGAACCAATAAACCCCTTTTCCAATACAATTGGATAAACCAACCTCAGGGGGAACCACAAGTGCGCTTCAGCTGGTCTTAATGACTGAGATGGCTCCGTGAAAAAGACATAAAGACTAGTGTGTTTAAATTACCAATTCATTTTATAATGCTCACTCCGTACGACTTTATAACTGGTATTGAGATGACGCCACCTTCTATTGAATTACCCTAAATAATAAATTATGTGAAGGACTTTTGTCATGTACCATATAGTCATAAGATGTCAAAATTAGATCATGTTGACTAAATATTGCATATCAGTATATAATCTGAGCTTATTCTGACCCTTCCCATTTGAGATATTGTGGACATTCATATTAGTTAGTGGGGGTCAAATTAAATTGCCTATCGAAGACTTGGATTTGGCCGCAATTTTTTAAACGACCTTACATTGACCTATACCTACATTTTATCGACAGAAAGATGACGTATCTTCACTGAAATTGCAGGTATAATAATGGTTTTGTTTTTAATCATTTGTTAGACGAGATAAAACAACAGGGCTGATGAAATTTGTTCTGCTACTCTCCATTTGGTATTGCTGGCCACGTGAATACCCAAATCTCGCGTACAACGTCGAAGGTCAGATAGTCACGCGATAGCAACAAACTGTATTGACATATGCTCTCCACGATATTGGAAAGGAGATTTTGATGCATAAACATACATTTTTGCAAGATTGCAAATTACGAATGAAACACGGAAGCTTTTGTCAGCGATGTACTCCATGAATAGAGATTATTTAAAGATGCCAGTGTTATGAATATTCAATTTGCATTGTTTGTTTGGTTGGTTTTTATTTTGTTTATTTCTTAATATGATATGGGTAATGTAAACTGGTATCGAACTGCTGACCTTGTCCAAGATCATTGACAGTTTTGTAAACAACATTAGAATTACTATTAGGATTCTTCTTCTCACGTATCTAGACCCTGGACTACGTGAAGATTGTTACATATCGGCATGACTTAAACTGCGAATATCTTGTATAAATATCGTCATTGAGTTCTGTTGATTTCATATGCACTACAATGTTGTGCCCTCTAAAGATTATCATGTCACTTTATGTACTAGCAAAGAGGGAATATATGCATTATGCTACACCAAAACAGTGTGCAATATAATGTTAATTTATACATATAATATTGAAAAATTTTGAAGGTCCATATTAATGTCATATGCAATACTACATATCGGTTTAACATGAACAAGTCACTTGTTTAATATCTTAATTGTAATCAGTTAATTTCTGAGTAAGACAAATAATATTTTAAAATGTTTAACAACCCACGTTTATTGCAGATGCACTGCCAGAGCGACACACTAGTTTGTTGATATGACCTTGGAAATCACTGATACTTGACCAACTGAAAACATTATAAGACAATAACATCAAAGCGTATGGAATCGATGAAGGAATTCAGAAAGCATAAGTAGATGGTAATGGTTTGACTTAATTAAGTTTTACATTTCTTGTAATTTATGCCAGATTTACATAAAACCTTTTCAAATCCATTCTGACCAATTAGTCATCATAGTTTAAGTAATTCAACCGTCATAAAACACTAACATATATATATATATATATATATATATATATATATATATATATATATATATATATATATATATATATATATATATATATATGAGTGATTTATGCATTAAAGATTAAGCTAAGTCTATTCACACATGTGAATGAATCATAATGATCCCCATGATACATAATAAATGACTATGATACTATTTCTCATGCTACTATATATTCTTTGCAGCCGTAAAAGAGTGATGTGCAACACTGTTAATAAAAGGTTGGCAAGGAATCTCAGTGATCAAAATGCTGCACAAATATATGTGTAGGAACTAATCAGTGGATTTATAATTTTAATACATGATATGAAGGTCTATTTGACACATATATAGGCACGATTGACACATACTTGTTATGAATGAGGAAAATTATTGACACAATGATTCTAAATCTTTGCACCAGAAAAGAAAGGACACAATAAATAGGCTTCTCATTTTCTAAGTCTGTACAAGTACAAAATCTAATATACTACAATATATCATGAACATTATCTATATTATATTGTATCATGTTCAACATGGTTTTACCTTTTTCCCTCGTTCCCTCCTTGACAATTTATCTCTCACTGACCATCTGTTATATCTCTTGTGGAACCAGCACTGAAACAAATCAGCTTTATACGCATTAAATCTATAAGAAATGATTTGGTCATGTTTCCTAATTTAAAATCTCCATTTTGAGAATCTACAGGATTTCCTTAAAACAGGGAAATGAGATAGCTTTTCTCAGTTTGTATTCCCCCTCAAAGTTGGTACCTCATACATTTATTAATTTTCCCCGTACCTCAATGACAACCAACTAATTATTATTCGTGTGTCAGTTTCTCTGTTAGTTGAGTTTCCTATGTTATTAGGCGAATAAATTCAATTGACCATTATTAATAAAGTTTGTCATGTTTATGATGAAGATGACGATATCGTTATCATTATAAATTCATCTCTCTCTCTCTCTCTCTCTCTCTCTCTCTCTCTCTCTCTCTCTCTCTCTCTCTCTCTGTTTTAAATGCCTGAAAATTGTTAACAAGTACGGAGAATCTATCCGCTATCAGTACAAGTGGGGGAAAATATGTAGATTAGCATAACTGTGTAATATATTTGACAAATATATGATGTAAGAACCTGAAACAGGGTTCTCAGTTTTAGTCGACTCATAAAACGTTCTTATTGGACTGATATCATATATCTGCGATATATAAAAGCATATTCAAAATGCCAAGCAAATCGTAAATATGCCAGCTTATGGTCATAAATTTGAGGTGTCGTTGGATTATTGTAGAGGAAATCTCGACAATGATACTTTTAAATATATAAAAGTGTACTGGTAAACAAAATGCATGGTAAACTTAGACTAGTGACGTCTCCATTCTTATCTTGCTTGAAATAGATATGGTGATATTTTGTATGCATATATATTTCTGACTAAGCGGCACATGCATCAATCATAACAGAGTTGATGCTTGGATGGTGATATTGAAACTGTGCACCTTCCCTGCACCATCTCTATCTTCATAGCCTTGATTTTGGAAGATATACTAATAAATTTGATAATCAAAATATCTTTAAAAATTCAATATTTTGAATCATCCTAATGGTGAATAAAGAGAGACAGAGAATTTAAATAAATCATTTAGATGTATTTTTGACATAAATTAACTATTGACAGTGTGCATCCTCCAATATTTAAATTATATCTTGGTCTTTACCTTTTTATAAACAATAACATCATGTTACATTATTAACTGATGTTATGCTCAATGCCATATTGGCTATAAGTGTCTGATAATCAAGAAAGCAAGCTCGTGTGAAAGACTACAACCAACATTTATACTCGTTGTCACTTACAAGGATCAGTGTTGGGGCCCAGGTGGAGGGGGGGGGGCGAGTGATGTAAGGCGTGCGATCATGTCTCAGGCTCAGCCAAAGAGGATATATAAGAAAATTTCTCCGTGCTATAAAATCATTGTGTTGGGACAAAGCAAATTTAGATACGAAAACAATGTTCTGCTGAAAAGTCTCGACATAACGTAAAATAGCACCTCTGTTTCAAGGTTGTTCTCTCAATACCACTAGCAACTATGTATTCAAGTTGACATAATAGGTGTCCAGGAGTTAAAATGGGTGTGACCAAATTATTAAATTAGGATGTGACCCTAAAAGGCCTGATCATAATGTTGCACCAGAAGATGTTTAGGAACTAATCAGTGGACTTGTAATTGTAATGCAGGTTATGAAAGTCTACTTGACACGTCCATGAACGAGGAAAATTATTGATACACATATTATAATTCTTTGCACCAGCACCTCTTTTGAATTATTCAAAATGAAAAGAAAAATAAAGGACACAATTAGTGTGCTTCTCATTTTCTAAGTCTGACAAAGTTTGAAGAACGCAGATCTGATGTAACATATTTCTAATTGTTGTGGTGTTTGCGGTAGTTTTTGCGCCAGTTTAGATTTTTTCATTCTTGTAGTTAGTGATGTGTGTAGTCTGTGTGCCTGGAACAGTGTTTTCGTTTGACACAGCATCGCGAATTTTATCCTATCTGTACCTCAGTAACTTTTTATATTAGGGTCATTAAATGCAGGGAACAGTATCGATTTCGTTTCACACGAAGTATTTAAAACTAATTAGGTACTTTTAGTTACATTTAATGATGCTGACCTACAGATAGAATGAAATTCACCGTGCTGTGTGCAACGAGGTATAGCTTCTAGCATAATACCAAATAGCATGACTTCTTGTGCGTGTATGTGTTTGTATTTCTCAAAATTCTTTATGGTGTGTTCACAAAATTAGAGAGTAAAACTTAAGTTGCTATATGGGATATTTGTGTAATATATTTGTTATTGTTTTTGTTTGATTTTAAAATAACCCTATAATGCATAACATAATACAACAGGGATTTCTGCTCTTTAAAAGTAGTTCCTCCTAGCACGCGGACGGCATGATTAGGACGACCTGAGACAACTAGACTGAGATAAGAAAGGTAATGTTAGCAAACAGCTAGATTTCTCTATCGCATTTATGAGAAATTCCTGTCCCTCCTGCTTAAAAAGACAGTTTTCATCACAAATTAAATACTCCTTTCCCCTGAACCGTTGCTATGCATATCCTGTAATTTCAATTTGGCATTATTAATGTCGTGTCTTAAATAAAAGAAATCAAACGAAATGGTAAAGCAGAGAATAATAATCTGTATACGGGTCCTGTGCATTACACTTTCCTCACCTTCACCCTTAACTTCAAAGTTTCACTATAGTCCATTTGTCCTCAAACGTTTCCAAAAAAATACCTGGGTTAGTGGTCTTCGAAATGTACTTTTAGAAAACAAAAACCTGGACCACGTACTCCACTGGTCGCTACACTAAGATAACATGTGCTTCTGGTCATCAACAATTTATGAAACAAGTGAAGCGTCATCAAAAGTGTATGAAACAGCATGGGCCGCAAACTATTTCTTCAAACTTTTCTAACAATTAAAATTCGTGGATATTAGCCTTCACGATGTTATGAAAAGGTGAAACAGATCCATTGATCTTCACATTTTGCGAAAAAGGTCTGGGCCAGAGGTATTAAATATTGTTTATCCAATGGAAACCGTTCTCTAATTGTGACATGTAATTGTTGATAATTTTTTTAAAGTAATTTTCAATAGTAATATGTCCAGCTATTTGTACTCTTTTTTTATTTCATCTTTTACAAACGTTCCTGCAAGTTATTTCTTTTTATCTGGATATTTTTTTGAAGTACTCTCCTTTTCTACATCTGGTATCTCTTTGCAAATCTTAAGGTGGTCTATTCTCTTGATTTCATTTTTCAACTAATTTCCCTTACTAGCAAAATTAATAATAAGGAATTTGATAAAATGGATTCCAACAAATCAAGAAATATATGAATTTTTTTGTAAATACTACAACAGTCTAAATATCAGACATTGCTAGATCTAATACCATGAAAATAACAACAAATTACAGAAATAATTAAAAGAATACTGCTTAACAAGAAAAGGAATACGATAGCTAAGTGTATTTTTTGTTTATTTTTGCTTTGAAATTCAATTTTAGCATTTAGTAAGAGTTTTATAACTTTTAAGCACATTGATGTTTTAAAAAAGATGAAAACCAGGACGTTTCTAATAACAATAATGATTACTCACGATATTTGCAACTCGAGAAAAATCGAAAAGAACCTGAATATAGCTTGAAACTAACTTAAAGAAGACTTTAGGATAATTACAAAAAATAACTGTTTAGAAACACTTTAGTTTGGTTATAGTTAAATGAAGGCTGGTGAAAGTAAAAGTTAAAAGGTAACTTTCAATATAATATAATACAAGACTATAACAGCTGTCGAAGTTGTTGCTGCATTAAGAGGCGATGTATATTACCCACAAAAACTAATTAAGAAAACATATTAAAAATAACTGTGAGCGTGACCCACAAGCATGTCCTACAAAGAGTCATGTAAGGCAAATTCATTTCCAGAAATGCAATCATGACTAAAGTTAATACGATTTATATTACTAAATAGCAAGCCAAACGAATAACATAATTAACACATTTTGCCAGGTATCATTATATGATTTAACTCTTATAGTAAGTCACAATATGCTTTGGAAGAAGATAATTAAATTTGAGATATATTTCCAAACATGGGTATAGAGGAAGAAATAAACTTAGCTATTTCTATTCTTTGAGTTGAGTAAAACATCAAGGATGCAGGCCTCGTTGAATTGTTTTAATGCTGCACAAGGATTCGGATTTATTCATTCTTAATGAAGCTCTTGTTTCAGTTACTTAAATGGAATTATATCACTACCTTACTGAGAATCCTGCTATACGTAAGGTCCTACAGCAACAGTCTAGTTGCAGAAGGACAGTCTAAGAGAGACATCCATATATCATTTTTAAAGAGAGTTAATTATTCTTTTGATTAGAGCATATATATTTCCTTCCCGGTTATAACAATCGTTCAGGTAATCAGAATAATAAAAAGAAGACAGAAAAGGATGCTATACCTGACAGGTTCCATATCTTTCAAATGTACATGACACAGTTAAAGAAGAAATGACTAATAATGGCGACAATAAAAAGACGTATATAATTATGACAGAAACGTAACTCCAAGTTTATATAACCCAGAGGAACAGTTACGTAGCGTATGTAACTAACAAACACAAAGTATAAATACATTTAATAGTGTGAGACTGATCAAAATATTTACCAAATCAGTTGAAGATATTTGAAGCCTTGAAACATATTGTCTTTCAACAACTAACAAAACCTTTTGTACTCTACTTACATAATGTCTCTGCATATCCAACATGTATTTTACAGTGATTTGAGCTCATATGACGATAATAGGCTATATATGCAGTTACAAACAGATGCTATAAATACATTATATATCAAAATTAAAGACGACGACCCCCAGAGTAATTAATTTTGAGGCTACGTCAATTAATTTGTCTTTATTATCTTAATAATGTCTGTTTCATTTCAAATAAATGGCATAAATGTCTTAAGAGGTCCTAGTGATTTTAGTTTAACATTCATGAAGAAAGACGAAAAAGACATAAATATAAAGATGTAGGTGAATTTCAACCGTATTACATATATAGCAGACCCAATCATAAAATCGGATATAGTTAAGAAAAGTTGTACACAATGCGTTGATGCTGAAACAGGTCTGACTTTCAAGGATAACAAACTTGGAGAGAAGATGTTGATAAAAATTAAATATGAGAAGGAAAAGAGCGAGTGAGATATTACAAGGTCATTTGAAGATTTTACAGCTGGTTGTGGAAAGTCGGATTATTTGTTTGTCAATAATAGTCTTTTACAATAACAAAGAAGGAATCATTTTGAACAAGTCTTTAGAAAGATAGTGGCTTTACATACTAAAGTTACTATGAGTGAAAACTAGATTAAATCCATGTATACAAGCTATGATTGAACTATGAGTAAAATTACAAAATAAAACGTTATAAAGATTAGTATTTAAGAACTTTAAAAAATGAAATATCTGGTGGAACTCAGATTGTTAAAACCTATAGCAAACTATTTACAAACAGAGAAATGTTGAATATTATTTGTGTGGTACACATTAGAAGTGGCGATTTAGATAAAAAAAAAAGTAACACGAGGAAGAAGATATTACAATAATATATAACAAAGAATAACAGACGAAGTAAAAACTATATTAATGACATAGATTGACGACTTTTAACTGATACAGCTAAATCAAAAATAGAACAATCATTAAATAAATTATGTACAGATAAGGGGATAATGAGTATTTAATTTGATGATATTAACAAAAGGTTGAATGATAATAGTACAAAGTTTGATGAACATAATACATGATTAGATACATTTGATGATGAACTACTGTTGCTGTTGCTGTTTAAATTTTTTAATAGTATACCTCGGTTAGGGTTAGAAATAAAGACATTAGTTTACGAAACTGCTCAAAAAAGATAAAATATGATAGTTTCAAAGTATTTTAAAAATAAGATAATATTTCCTTTTTTAATCACTGCGCACCGATCATTGGATTACACTGGAAAAGGCATCAGAAATAACAGAAGGTACAAATGAAGATTATGAATTGGAGATTTTTTTGGATGGTCAGTTATCTATGCTATATTTACAGAGATGGGATGGCTCAATATTATATCCCAAGACACAAAATTATTGATATGGTTACTAATAGATAACAAATGTAATCCTCATTCACTATGAACGAGTCAGCAAGAGGTTTTCATGCATTGCACAAAAGGACAGAGGAACTAATCCTGAGAAGAACAACATGTCAGCGACACGACAAATTAATGATCACTGATGGATTATATAGCGTTTTTTCTTTTAGTTGTATCATCTGGGTATAAATAGAGCTAGGTAATCAATTTATCAAAGCAACTAATTAATTCTTTAATGAAAGATTCTCAAATTAGTAATATCACTATAAACAATTTTTAAACAATTTTTATTCTGATTACATTTGAGTACGGCTTGATTTAAGAAGCACACATTATAATGCCATATTTTACGGAAAAAGATGTATATTGGTAATGTTCATCAAGGACTATACCTACAAATAGAA
>JAECUM010038656.1:0-13066 GCA_016617855.1 Megalonaias nervosa | reverse complement strand
TCAAAAATGCTGGATGAAACAAGACGGTATTGATGAATTAGAATTCAACCTGACTGTGAATATTTTCGAAGTCGCAGATTGACTCGCAAAATAAGTTAAGAGTTACCAGCATTTAAAAGATGTCAAAGAACATTTCAAATTAAGATTCCTTGACAATTATTATGACTTCTACGTGAAGATACTTTATTGTTGTGTTGCGTCTTGTAAGATTTCAGAAATTGCTACATGAATGATTACAAATCAGAGTTTTAAAATAAGTAAAGTATAATTAAAATTACTTGAGGTATATGTTCCTGATCATTTAAGCGGGAACTTAGTGGAAGAATGATGACGATATCACATAGATCGGCTAAAGCAAATCATGAATAATATATGTCCGTGATGAAGGCAAATGAGAGATGACGGAAATATATTACGTGAATGTGGAAGTTATTTATTATAAACACTAATTTTTATGGACGTGTGATGAACTGATTAATGCCTGTCATGAAAGTTCTCAAGGGTAACATTTAGAAATAGAAGTGTGGTATGCAAGGTTTAGATTTCTGTTACTGATCATTATTAAATAATTTTATACCCTCTGGCTTTTCCCCCTTTGCAAACGCACGTAACAGCATTAAATACCCGTGCGTGACATACACGGGTTGAAGCAAAGTTGCGACTGCGCTTTTTTTTTTAAAAGCAAAGTTCCCAACTGAAAACTCGCGTGGGAGCCTCCCGCGAAGAGCTACGCTCTTCAGCCTGTGCAGTTATCGATCACGGCTTCCCAACCTAGTGTTATTATCGATCGTGGCTCTGTCTGTAGGCGCATTGGCATACGTTTGGTGCGTTTGTACGCAACAGTTTAATATAAATAAAAGTTTTGATTATGCGTGCCTTAAATTATAAAAGAGAAATCGAATTTGTTCAGATTAAACTTTCCACAGTGAAACTTAGTTACCGCCAGTATGAAGCCGAATCGAATTATTATCGGGAGATATGCCAGTTAATAATTTTTCAGAAATATAATTACCATAGCAGCCGTGACTATGAGAGTACATGTGTGCGATCACATATGCGATTTCCATCATTGATACACGACACTGTACACTATAATCATTTTAGACAGAGGCACTGCACGAAAACATAACAGGAAACAAAACTCCCGACTTCATAAAGGCTGCGGGGTATGGGTGTATTACAGAATTTTAGCTACGTTTTTAAGTTTATGTATGAGTTCTTTTTTAACGTGTTCAAAAACGTGGCCTAATCGTTTAGCTCTGTGCACTGTAATATTTCTTAACTAATGAGAAAGTCAAATCTGAGGATGTACTGTTGGTGTCGATTACCCTACCTACCAAGCATGCATAATTCTTTGAGAGACAGTTTGGTGTGGAATAAACTCAGATGTTGCTAGGATGTCGTACGGCACCATATGGGCTCATCTGGGGTTGCAAATTCTCACCACCAGAATCAACACTGACTTGAACACGTCTGTTGACTTATAAAAAAGTATGTGCAACAGCTTAACATATTAAATATTACAGACAAGAAAGCTGTTAATAACAGATATAGATTCTTTATGTTTTTACGCTATTACTGTTATGCTTTACAATGATATAACATCCAGTTTTAGGACACAAGTTAAAACTTCTATATTCTGTTGCATATATTCATTCTTGTCATCCTTCATTTTCTTTGTTATAACGTACCAAATTTCTTCTCCACACCTTTATTTCACATTTGCTTTGCAACTTTTATCAAACGATATTATTAAATATTGTTGTTCTACTACACTTACACTCAAAGCTTTTATATTCATTAATTTCCGATGTTTAATAATACGCCATCCGATATTCACGAGCATTCGTATGTGTATATGCATAATGATGATGTATCTGGTACTTTGTTAAATGTTTCTCTATTACTTATATATTCTAGTATCCATTACAACGGTCACATTTCAAAATTTACATTCAGTTATCATACTGAATTAACAATGACAGAAGACGCAGAAACAGTTGAAGTTAAAATGATAGGAATCTGATTGATTATTATCAGTCATTTTCTAATGGTATACTTTTATTTCTCAAGGGTAAAACCTTGGTTAAAATGTAGCCTCCAGTATCTGGATGTGAGTGGATGTAAATTATCAAGAGCCAAATCGGTTGGTTAGGATCAGTATTCAATAATCAAGTCTGACATATCATATTCGATTCCAGTCGAAGTTCTTTTCCTCTTCGTTTCTGGTATTTAATCTGACACAGTAATACTTTCTGTTTAGGGAATAAGTCATCAACGATATGTTGGCTTCTTGGTTTTATTATTTGAACACAATAAAACAGATAATACTGCTCCAATTACTATTACAGTGATCATTTTGTAATGTTTGGAAATACCATATAGAGGCAGCCCTATTGCTTATATGTGCTTCTATGTGACTATAAGCTGGAGTAATGAAAAGGTCTATAAAGATACGTCACACGTCATGCATCAGATAGACTCGTATGACCAGGGGTGTTTTGTCGTTGTGACCATAACATCGGTTCACCTTCATTTCTTGCTTAGCGTGGATGGATGAATTTGAGTATGTATTGATGGTAGAATGTATGGAGAGACTAATGCAAGTTGGTAGGTAGGTAAGAAGTTAGGTTCATAGTTAGGTGGTAAGAAGGTATATACATGTAGATAGCGATACAGATACATGTAGATACATGTAGATAGCGATATAGGATTGTAAGAACGATGTTGGAATATGCTTAAACCTACCTGCAGCCTTATCTCTTACGACGCATGTTTGTATGTAAGAATAAACTCAGTGTGTTCGTAAAAGTTCACCGAGTTTGAATGTCAAAGGTCTATAGTAGCTATTAAAGATTAACATTAAGAATCTTTAAGGGTTTTGTATTTTTAATTATAGAAAAAGAACCTTAATTGAATCTGCTCTTAGGTGTGAAAGGGATAAACATAAGTGTATATAAACCATGAAGTATCGTATACCTACTTATTGGAGTTGCTATACCATATCCTTTTGAATCAAGGAAACCTCCGACTTGCATAAGTTGACAGTTTCTTTGTGTTATGTATTCAATAGCTGTGGATTCCATAAAAAATGCATATTTTCCTTGCAAGACTCTTTGTATTCCTTCCTCGTAAGTCTTAGTAAACACACTTGGTTCTTTACTTTCCATGAAATTCCACATCCTTTGATATGTTTCTATCTTGGAATCCTACAAAATAAAACAATGCCATTTTTAATATTAAACATTTTGAAGAAATAATCACATACATGTTAATCCTTGCTCTCAATCTAAAGATAGTTTGCTATAATGTTAAAAAGTGTAAGGTCCTGATTAATATATGGTTCCGGAGATGACAAATTTCTTCCGACCCGTAAACAGTGGCGCGCTATGCTTGACCTATCGTGTGCTACAAATATATTAATATTTGCCAGCATGGAAAGTCATCTACTGTTTTCGTACTTTCGGGTTTCCTACGTAGTGCCCAAGGTGTGCTTGCGTTCGTGTGGTGCGGGCGTTGGGGTGGAGTGGGGGTGGGGGTGGGGGGAAGCGTTAAGTTAAAGAATTGATATTGTCATAAATTGATCCACTGGAGATAAAATTGACAGTTGCAGATTGAATGTGTATAATATTTTATATTAGTAATACTAAAGTATTACTTTCAGGCAGTCTAATTTGAATCAAGATCAACCTGTGATAAATAGATCCGACAAACACCAGTAAAGGTTTATTTTCTGGTGACGTTTGGTACTTCTCTGTCACCGTGATGTTTAGTAACGTATCAGATAAAGCGTTACATTTATTGTTAGGCAGACTTATCGTTAGAAATGTTATCTTACGAAAGAAGTTTTTGACTTTCATGAACATGAAAAATGTAATATGATTGGTAAATCAATAGATCACCGGAATTGGTTAAATCTCCATTATATCCGAAATCAAAGTTTTAATCATATTGCATGATCATGCTGTTTACTCTCTGTTTATAACTGCCCCATTTAGAATGACCCATATCATCGTATAGGTAATGAGAATAATGGACCGTTAAGGAGGTATATGCTGTAAAATCAAGATTATTCGTAGAGGATTTAATTTTTATCTTGGTTAACAAATATCCTAAAAGTTAAACACGAAGAATTTTATTTTTATTAGGTTTTCGAGCAATATAGTTGCACCCGCATGAAACTGTATCCCCACTTAAATCGTCAGTTTATTTTTAAATCGGGGAATTTCATCCACTCAATTAATGTCGTATGTTTACATTATTGATTGTGTAAGGGATTCATATTTCTTTTTCAAAACAGATTATTTGTGTAAGTACACTGTTTTGTCTTATTCGTGTCAAACGGTGTCAGGAAACCAGTCTTAATAACTAGCGAGCGCTTTTTAAATGAAATATATTTTAGCTGATTAATTTAATTCATTGTATTGATTATGTTCCTTGTCTTATTAGGATTGGGTCTGTATAGTTCATTTAAGCTCTAATTATAATTTGCTAACCCATTATTTGGACAAACTGGTAAAAATGAGATTTGCAATTAACCAGAAGCTGAAGGAAACACTACAGCGATCCCGTCAAATACAATTAGAGTCACAATATAGATACAGACCTGGAAACTTCACCCGGGAACTCTATGGAACGTCAAAAGAAAATCCACTCTGGCCATTTTTGGACCGGGAAACCCTGAGGCCATGTGGAAATCTAATGTTGAAAATATTATGTTTATCATTGGGGAACACTAGAGCCCCACTAGAATTTATCATTAAGATGCCACTATGAGAAGTTAACGTTAAACAAAACGAAGCAGGAAGAATTAGTCAATTCAGGTTACAAATACCACAGTAACCGAAACGTAACCAAATAATCGCGGTCGGAAACATGTCATTTACTTAGTGTAACCTAGGAAGAGTTATATCAGGCACGTGTAACTTTCTCCAGGGCACGAGTCTGATAGCGATTTTTAAATGTACAGCGCGACACACCGTATGACGTAAATGTAAACTTTAAAAATATTGGCATTTACTTTAGGAAAGTGTAATTATTAGTCTACAAAGGCACAAGTAGAGCAGGAGTATTACGAACAATGAATGAGAGTTGTATTCAGCTATTAACTTAAATGAATACAAAATAATTAAAAATACTAGACACTTTAGAACTGAACTTAAGACAAAATGAGAAGCCTCCAGTGTAATGCTTGGGATTTCTTGTCCCTCATAAGATGATAAATGTTTGGGGCAATATATCTGAAGTCTTTTCTAGATGTAAAGCAGTTATTCTCATTCTAGTTTTAGGTTTAACGAGCTTAACTCTAGAAAAAAAAATTGCTCGCAGGCAAATGTGTTCCTGAATAGGGTTATTATTTTCCGAGTAAAAGAGGAAAGTTTAGAATACTTGCCACCTGGGAAATATGTGTTACAAAAGTCAGTTCGTGAAAAATCTTTGATTTTTGTCTTCAGATCTGAGAACTATTGCAGTTCAATCAGCTCTATCTGCAAAGATGGTAAAGCTTGCTTCACGTCAACATCAAAATGGGGAAGAGAAGGTTTTTAAACCTGCTTCTTGTTCCCGAAAATCATGGAACCTGGTGTTGAATTCTTTAATCAGAAAGGCGTTGATTTGTCAGCATATGAATCACAGCTAAATTGATTGCAATTTCCATATTTGCTTTCCCAGAGTCGATGATTGTTCTAAAATGACTTAATGTGTATCATGAACCAACTGTCCCTAGGTTTGTAACTTAGCAATGAGTTCATTCAGCTTGGTTGTAACATCCATACAAAAAATGCTAGACTATACAGCCAGTTATTGTTAACTAACTCTGGCACTGGATTTCCTTTCATATGCTTGAAACAGATGCCTCATCTTTCAAATCGTAAAAGCACTTCAGCATCTTCCCTTACTCGGCGAACGTACTTCATAGTAAAAGGCATCATGCTCTCGACTTTATGAAATTAATGCAAGTAACTATTTGGGTCATGGCCTGGATGAATTTCATCCATTTTGCATACAAGGTTTGTTAGTGCAACATGCAGTGAAGCACACACGTCTTCCGAATCCATTTTCATATCAGATAACTCCAATCCGATTTTAGCAATAACGCCTACGATTGACCCAACCATAGCTGGGGCCCTTTCAGTTGATATCTCGCTTATCCTCTTATTAAACGCATTTTGTTCTTCCCGAAAAATGTCTTCTCCCATCGTGGTATCTTTCATTGATTGAAGCGCAAACATTTCTTTGGCACACTTGATTTTAGCATCAACTCCGCGGACCAAACTTATCAGTTAATCCGTATCGTTGGCATCTGTGCTCTTGTCTAGTGCAATTCGAAACACTTCACACTGTGACAACAGTTCTTTGAGGTTTAAGTTAATGTCATCAGCCATTCCGTCGATACGTCTCGCCAGAGTCGAACGAGAAAGTGTTATATTTTCAAGTCCTTGCATTTATCAGGAAATGTTGCTTTCGTCGCAGAACTGAGATTCTTTGACAATATCTCCTTCGGATCATATCTTTGAGTGTTTCACAGTTCTTTTACTGAAAATAAAGCTTGCCCAAATAATGTTAATTTCATTATACCGTTCGTTGAAATGTATGTGTTAGCCAGCCAAACCCATTCCAAATTTCTACCTTATCTTTCCTCAGCTTGCCTTTGAAATTGTCGTACTTGGCGTGCTTGGAATTAGAGTGCTTTTTCAAGTTAAATACTTCCAAAACGGAAACAGTTTTGGAACAAATTGAACAATCACGGTTCGCGTTCTGCATGTTCAAAAAGTAATCATCAGTTCACTTCTCTTGATATACACGACACACAGTGTCTACTTTCATCTTCTTGAATGATGTAATCTCAATGGATCTGAACGCAGCCACGTATGTAAGGACAATCTATTATAATAAATCACTACGTGACACAAGATAAATAACAATATTGTCACACAATAACTTACACTCGGTTCGAAACTAGCAATTATGAGTGACTTTCCTCCAGCTCTTATTCGCAGTCCGGATGGAATGATATTAGGAGAATTCGCGAGTCGAATAAAACCAGGTCGAGTGCTGTAGGCTGCACAAGCTTGACTTACATGATCAAAGTTTCCGGTTTCTAAAATCAAGTCACAATTACATGTTACATCTGCAAGCCTCAAACCACAATTAGTTCCCTCAAGGTTAACCAAAATCAGGAAGAGATTCCGAAAAATAGTGATATGGATTGTTTCCCAGTTGATTTGTTTGGAAATGTTACAATTAATGTAAATAATAAAAGGGTAGACTTTAAAGTTTACAAATTTGTATATATTGTTGAAAGTACCTGTTCTTCAACGAATAGAGTGATATGTAAAATGTTACCTAATTGTAGGTCAGTCAAGCACTTTTTGTAACTTCCCTTGAGTCAATATGTTTGTCGTATTAAATACACAAAAGACCATCTCAAAGCCATGATGAAACTTGTAGGATTTCATGCACTAAGAGGACTTGGTATTTGCAGAAAGTTACAAGGACGGAAGCTTCTACCATTAACAAGGCTTATGGATTGGCGTACAGAAAGAACTGAATGCCCGAGAACACCCTAGCAATTGTGTCACCTCAAAAGAGTCTCAGTCAAAGTTCCGTTGGTATTCGATGAAGGCTTTTTATGTTGTTAACATTACCTTTTCCAAACTCAAGACAGGCGAATGCAGCATTGCTAAACAGTGGCACAAATGATCACAAGTTTTAACCTAAACGAAAAATGAAAAATGCGCAGACAGGGTTGGCCATGCAAGATCAGTACCAAAAAACCCCTCACCAACGAGGTTCCAAGACACCTCGTGGTAGAATTGTGGGAACACAACTACAATTGACTTTCAAACAGGAGACCAAGACTTTGCACATAAATGAGGTAGCTCAACATTTAAAAGTGGTCAATGACTGTTTATTCTGTGACTAATTCCCACTCTCATAAAACAGCAGGAACCAAGACAGATTGTGATGTGATCCATAAAAAGCTAGGAAAACAAGAACCTTTTTAAAACTTGTTGTGAGATGTTGTTTCATTCTTTACTGATCATTGATTAATTGAGTCTTATTTTTGAAACAAAATATTGATTTTTAAAGGGCTTATTTTCCAAGAGTTTATTCCAGTTTTCGTGCTTTTTTGTTTTTAATTTTGTATGCTAATTCATTATCTCATTCGATGTTTCTTGACTCTCTAAGGAAGACGCTTTTCTTCAAGTTTTGTCAAAAGTTGTTTACCTTCACAACACGTAAAGAACCTAAGGGATGATTTCATTGGCATCCCCACTTAAAGAATTTCATATGTAGAGCTTTCGCCAAAAGAAGCATAAGAATCGTTACACCAACCTAATTATACCAATCAAACTTATCCTACCAAATTAGTATACATAAGGTGGTTAAAGCCCGAAACCATCAGGTCAAGCCGCACAAGGTTGCAAAATTTGAAACCAAATCAAACTAAAAAACCCTAAAAACCAGAGTCAAAGATTCCAGTATCTACAAACATACCCAATTAATTTTTTTTAAAAACTTTCTCCATTCCTTTCCTATACTAACAACCAATAAGCACGTAGATATAATTCACAACTGGTGTCAAGATAACACTTTTCTACTTCGGACAGGGGAATCAAGAACAAATACATAGGATACAGGGACGCCTTAGGTGGTGCGAGGCGGTTCTCCTGCCTCCTTTCCCTCCTTGGCCGCTAACATAAATGAAATTAAGAAGTGTGCGGTGAACAAATTAAAGCGGCATGTGGAGGCTCTTATTCCCATTCGTCAATTAATTAAGAAGAAAGCAGTGCTGGCATTAACTCGTCGCAAAAGGCCCTTTAGCCATACCCGACGTTTATCTATACTCTGTCAGTCAGTCTTGCCAGTCGTCGAATAAGAGAGCAGCGATTAACACACGACCAAGAAGACAGAGATGGAAGCGCTCATTTCCGCCAAGGCCCTGACTGCAATAATGGGATTAGGCCTGACTGTGATCTTACAGCATATGGAAGGAGTCATACATCTGGATGGAGGAGATGAACTTTCTTCCAGGAAGAAAGCGCTTGGTCAAACGAAGTTTTGTGAATTACTTGATCACTGGATAGCGATAAACCTTACCCAGGACGTTTCGGAAAAGAGTTAGAAAGAAGAGCAAATAAGAACAGTAGAAAGAACTTCACCTGCAGCTACAGCAAAAACAATAGGAATGCAGCAACTCCGGAAGGAAGATTGAAAGCTGTTTCAGGAAATGCTGCAATGGAAACAGAAGCAAACAGAAGCAGCAGCAGCAGCCACCACCAGAAGAACGCCTGAATACAAATATATTAGATTGTGAGAGGTAGTGTAATCAGCCTCTCCATAAACCTTTGTGGTGTAAACCAGTGCATGTTTAGATGTGTAGCATGCAGACACAGGCCACAGAGGTGCAGAAACTAACCCTCAGGGCTATACCTATGGTCCTTTTCTGGGTCAGACAGATCTTTAGAAATATAAATACTATTTAATATTGCCAACACAAAAGTAATATTTGTGTTTGCTTGAATGTTCATATATGTATAAGTTTATCTTCCTCAAAACAAACAAATCCAAAACATGAAGCTTAATGTTTTCTTCTAAAAAAATATTAAAGATGAGGTTTGTAAATATTTTATTGAGAGGGGTTGTGGTAATTATTGTTAAATTACATTTAGTTTATTCTTTGTTTCAAATTTTTATCCTATTTTTATTATTTTTGTATTGTGTTCTTTGCTTAGTGTCCACGTACAATGTTTGCTTAAGTGCGTACGCGCAAACCTTTTACTTAAATCTTTAAGCGCGCTTGTTCACTAGCTTTTAAGTGCTATCTTAGCTAAGCGGGATTGGGTATCTCTGTTGGAGCCACCATATTAAATTACCATAGACCACCATAGATAACTATAATGTTAGACCTGTTAACGTTTTTAGTGTTGGGCCCCAGAGTGACCCAGCTCAAGATGGCGGCCGAAGGGACTTTATGTGAGGCCAAAGAGCGTTCCCATTAACTACTAATTATGTATAGATGTAATCCCACCATTCTTGGTAGCCTCTGAACTGCATTCCAGTTCCCATTACCCTTAAGTTAAGACTATGAATAACACATCCTGATGTTCTAATGTAGAAGTATACCAATTTTATCTCGTCAGGTCTGTCTTTGAGATTTTTTGAGTTTCAGCCTCGCATCCAAAAACAAGCACTATACATATTGACTATGACGTTATTCAAAGAGAAAACACCACGTTAGAGGTAAGCAAATACAGAATTTGGACAAAGCTTCGGATCACTCCATTCCAATGATTCTACGGTATAGGCTGGACACAAAAGCCGAGTAACCTAGACCGGTGAGATTTAACTTACAAATAGAGCCCAAGAAACAAATAATGTCGCAGTAGTGTACAAAATTTCATAATATCTTTAACAGCTTCTGAGTGACAGTCCTGCCATGAAAAGGGTTACAATGACATATAATAATGATAAAACCATGTACATGGTTTGGGGGTACATGTATGTCATACAGCTTCGACTCCTAATATATCGCTATACCAAGTTTATGTAACAATTATTAGACTAAGTGCAGAGTTACAGGTTTGCAACAACAACAGTGAGTAATGCTGACCAATTACCTTGAACTTGATGACAGAATTGTAAAAGTGGTGTATGATGCCTTTTAGAGTCGTACTAAAAGGTTTACAAAGTTTTATAGCACAATATGCAGTAACTTCACGATACAATGTACATGATCTTGTTGAAGGTAGAACTGTGCTTTGTTGTTGTTGTTGTAGGGTTTAACGCCATTTTTCAGCACTAGATAGGTTATACATGGCGGCCAGTATTAATGGTGGAGGAAGAACCCTGGAAAACCCTGGGAAGAACCACCGACCCACGAGAAGCTACTGGCAGGCTTTCTCACGTACCCACGTTAGCTGAGCCTGGACTCGAACTCACGCAGACAGAGGTGAGATGGCAGTGATCCGTAACGATCAGCGCTTTAGACCACTCGGCCACTCGGGGCCCCGTAGAACTGTGCATGTGAATTGCGACACATCCTCTCTTCGTAGTACGGAGATATGCAAAATTGTATAATACTATCTGTAATAGCTTCTGAGTTCTAATCCGGTCACAAGTTGTAATTGCACTAACGTTCGGAGAGTCAAAGAGGATAATCATGATACCCCTACCCCCCAAATTAATTATTTTAATGCTAAATATGTATTCGCAATGTATTTGAACTTAACATTCCTTCATAGATTGGCAGGCGACACTCAGATCACCAAAAGGCGGAAGTCATCTAACTTCTTTGGAAATTTCACTATAAAACTAAGAAGCGTCTAATATAAATGACTGCTTCTTCGTTTGAGCCGATGGAGACAAACATGGAACAACAACAATAATAATAATAATAATAATAATAATAATAATAATAATAATAATAATAATTATAATGAAGGAGAATGGAGGACGACAACAATATAAATGCTTGAGTTTGCGTGGTGAGTTACGGAAAAAAGAAAGCACACGAAATTTTTTACATTTAGTAAAGATCAAGCGACCATACCTTTCTAATTCAAGTGCATTTTAGTTAAGTGTGTTGTCAACGTTTTATTAAATTATTTTGAAGCAACTATTGAAAAGAATTAGTAATTAATTAAAATGACAAAGACGACTGCATAACATGCCGGTGCAAGCAGAATCCATGAATGTGTTTGGTTCAGCAATACATCAACACATCCTTGAAATTTTGTTGTTGAGTAAAAGTTAGGCAGTAAAACTGGTAAAGTTAAAATAAAATATAAGACAACTGACGAAATAAGTTAAACGATTAAATGTAACAATGTAAATATCCGTTAAGACATATATAATATTAACTGTAAAAAGAAGTAAAGAGTAGAGTTCTTAAAATAGAGCTTCATATATTTTTTTTTTAATATAAACCGCATTCTATTAGAACATAGATTTTCTCTGTTAACACATTATCAAAAGCATGTTATACGAAGGATGTTCTCCGCAATCAGAGGGCACTGGCAACGCGCGCAGTCTGGTTTAGTTTCACCGTTAAGTAGGTAAGCATAAGTCAGTGTATGCGACTCCTCTACGTGGGCAAATGAATGCCACCTCGTCTCTACAATTTGTTCTAAACGAAGAGATTTTAAATGATGTCTAGAAGCTTGTTTGAGGAGTTAACATTCGATATAATTTGCCCAGGTAATGAAGCATGCCTATTAATATAATATTTAAAATAAAATTATGGAATATTTCACTCAGAAACGGGTGACTGCAAGATAACTTTGGATGCTTTATCTATGTCATTGCCATTAGCCAATCAGCAGTATATGACAGTTTTTCAGGAATTTATGTGCAAGTCCTTTTTATGAAGACTCTTACAGAGTCAATTTATGTTTCTTCAGGACTTTCAGTTTAGAGAGGGAAGTGACCTATCGCCACTTGTCAGTCACGTTGGATCAATTAACCAATCAGCGAGCGTAAATTAGACACACCTCCAGGCATTGCTTAAGTCCGCCATTTTCCTCCTACAAGCTGCTTGTAGCAACAATGCATTGATTATGTAAGTATTTACAAAATTTGCAATGATTTGTTGATTTCTCGATCGATAACGGTGAAAAGAAGTCTTGTAATTCTGACAGTCAATATTTATATCTTCTAAATGGAGAAATTAGATGTTTTCCTTTCCCGAAACATAGGCGAAACTTCGATGGATAACGACTTGTCGCGTGTACGATCAGCTGAATAAAGACACAATTGATGGCAATTACAGCGTGTTTGTTTGCATAAAAGTATGTCCCGTTGATAGATTTAAAAAAAGAATTTGAAATTGAAAAATATATATGTAAAAAATAACGTTTCAAGAATATAGGTGGAGAACCCCCTAACTTTCGGGCTTTGATATATATTATTTATTCTTGTATAGGAAGCACTGAACCCAAGGCTACATTATTTTAAAGTTTGAAAATTTACACTTTAATGTTGGCTTATCCCAAAATTAATGATTTATCGTCTCGATCTTTCAGACACTAGAGTGACGCTTTACTTTCTCATTGGGTTGAAGGAG
>JAECUM010038655.1:5000-34373 GCA_016617855.1 Megalonaias nervosa | reverse complement strand
CACCATAAGCTATCTTAACGTTTCTCTTTACCACATACAAAACACAAAATCATCACCAAATCTAGATTTTGTCTGCAAAGAATTGAAATTTCTGATCATGCTTTCTTTGTTGTTTTGGTTGCAGATCCAACTCAGGAGATGGCATTTTGAGAAAAATTCCAAGAGTTCATGGCAATCTGACGACTACTACAGTACAAGTCACATGGGTCATGTATGCACATTTACTCATTTTAAATTAAATATAGATTGTTCTTTAAAATTTAACACTAATTTTCTTTAACCAAAGTCTATTCAATCCTGATTATTGAATGCTCTGCACCTGAACTGTCATCAAGAAACTTCCAGATGAAAATTATCTATCACTATGGACTTTTACAATGGTGGCCATGAACTAAACTTTGGTCAAAATATGAGCACGTCAAATGGAATTGTCACAATCGAGGGTAGTACGAATTTGTTTATCAATATGCATAGCTTTCACTGTGACATATCAGCATGCAACATTCAGTCCAGATTGTACCGGATCACACCATTAGGTTTATTTTGTCCAAAAACGTACTTGAACATTGATTTTGCCATATGCACGTCTCGGTGCATCTAAATAATAACCTTCCAAAGGAATATGGATCTGTATGAATCCAAATAAAGTGAATACTTGTCACTTAAAGGTATGTAGAATCAAATTCTAAAAAATGACACCCATTACTGAAATAGTTGTTGAATACCTATATGACCCATGTGACTTGTACTATATACTCAAACAATGGAAGAGTAGTTGTTGTTGTTGTTGTTGTAGGGTTTAACGCCATTTTTCAGCACATGATAGGCTATACATTTTGGCCAATATTAATGGTGGAGGAAGAACCTGGGAAAACACTGGAAAGAACCACCAACCTACAAGAAGGTACTGGCAAGCTTTCTCACATACCCACATTGGCTGAATCTGAGAATCGAACCCACGCAGACAGAGGTGAAATGGCAGTAATCCATAACAAAGAGCGCTTTAGACCACTCGGCCACTCGGGGCCCCCAAACAATGGAAGAGAACAACTGAACAAAACAATATGGGCTAAAAGCATGATGAAATCCTGACCAATGAAAATACAAGAATTAATTAATATTTGACAATAGAATAAAGGATTTTCTGTGTGCTTCATTGTTGTGAGGTTTTCCTAAACAATGAATGCATTACAAAGAAAAGATGTCTGCCTGAGGATACAAAAAAGCCAAACAATTCCATGCATTTCTGAACTGCAGAAATATCAATGTTATTTTAGTTTTAATTGGAGCTCAGATTTTTCTCAGAAGGATGGCCTAATTCTTGGAGCTGCTCTGACCAAATTGGAGGAGTTGGCATTTCTGTCCTGGAGTCGGGGGTTCAATACCAGCCCAAGTCAGCTGCTTCAGTGTGTCCTTGGTAAAGGCACTTACTTCCCATATCCTCTATATGATATAGCCCATAATGTGTGGAAAGTACTATTAAAAACCAACCAACCCGCTCACAGTCTCAGCTTTTCACAAGTATCAGCACATTTATATTTATTTTTTTAAATGGATAAAGCATTCTGTTGCAGATTAATCACACAAAAATTCTAGACAACAGTAAAGACCACTTTATATCAATAAATACACATTTTACAAATAAACATTATAATCATAATTATTTTCTCTACCTCAAACTCTGTTATTTCTCTCTTTTTTCATTGGAGGAGGGAGAAGTCACTTCTCTCAATTTTCTTACTCTAGTTTGAGCCATTTAGGATGATAAAATAGGAATCAAGGTAAAATGTTTCAAACAGAATACAGTATATATACATATAATATTTTTCAATCTTTTCTAAGCACTACCACACAATATGAGAAGGGACAATTTGTAATCTTCACTACAGCAAATAGAAAATAATATAATTTATCTGACTTTGTATGAACAAGTTTGTGTAGAATATTATACTTACTGACTGTGTGTTGGGTTGAGTTCCTTTGCATTTAAGATTTAAGCTCTGGCATGCATGTTTTGACTGATTCTTGCACACTGTATCACTCAGTCTACATGATGTACTTCTGAGACCTATTAATCTCCTGGAAAAAGAAATGAAAAGGTTAAGGATGACTTAGGAAGTAGTAGGAGCTCTGGTTGGGTTTGGTTCCCTGAGATCTTTTCAAAACTGGAAAGAATCTTCTTGGATTGTACACCTGATGGTTTTGGGCACAAGTCTGTGCATAAGTGCTGGTAAACTTTGTTTACTGCCTTGTCAAAGGACCAGATCTCCTCTTCATCCAACTGAGAAGCTGTAGTGGGCCTGATAGTAGGCATCAGTGGTGCTGCTTCAAACTCATTGGAGTCAGTGAGAATAGACTGAGCATCATCATCATCTTAGGGGTAGAGATGACATAGGGGTGCTCAACACAACAGCCCATAACCACATGTGATGTTTAGGGGCTGTGTGTACTAGAAGCTCCAGTAAGAAGACAAGACAACTGGTCTTACCTGGATGGTATAGATGATCACACACCTCCAGTGTTCCTGTTTGATGCCACCTGACAAGGGACTGATAGCAGCTCATAAGCCACAGGATCCCATAGTCCAGTAGTCCAAGGAGGCATAAAGGACCACATTCCTTGAGATGATGGGTCCCACATCCCATAAATATTTATTTGGATAACATGAAAGGAGGGTAATACCAATCCAACACCATACATGCCAACCTCTTGAGAGGTACAAGTGTAATTATTGCTATTATAAGTGGCAAAAGATCATAATTTGTCCATAAAAAATGTGGATTCTATACAATATATTACATGAAAGAATTATAGCACATATAAAAAAGATACATTTATATTTGCTACTAAGCTGGTTCTGCTGCTAGTCAAAATTCTTGTCACAAAGGGCAGAATCCATTATGTATTAGAACCAGAATATATTTATATTCAGCACTCAACTTTAACTAGTCTACGTGTGTACTTTCACTGAATGATCATAAAATGGAATTCTGCAACAAGTAAGATCATGCTCAAAGTGCTGTATTACGTTGCTCTCATATACTTATTTTAAAGTTTGTAAAGTGATGTTGATTGGTCTTTTTTCTGATCTGACATTTTTTGAAGTTTGAAAAGATCCATCTGATGTAATATTTTCTGTCAAATAACATCCACAACTCAAACAGGAAAGCATTTTGCTTAACATCTGGTGCCATTTTCCTTAAAAATATAGACTGGTCTACAAACTAGCTTATCCATATAATTAATCTGTGAGGCAAAGTTCATATTTGAAGAAACCCATCTGTTTTCTTCGAAATGGGTCATATACAGTTGCTATAAATAGAAAATAAGTACTCTTACTTTATTCTCACTTGGCAGTCTTCTTTTTAAGAATATTCTCAAATTTATATGAGTGGAATTAAACAGGTGGTAATAAAAATGACAAAAACAACTTTTCATTGCTTTATTTTTATATTATTTTTTAATGTACCAAACAGCATAATCCTTATACAGGCAAGCATAAAAAGCAATTTGGTGAAAAAAGCAAAATGATTATGGCTAAAGTGTAATGGTTGGCATGTATGCAATACCCTTTTCTAGTCTGAAACCCACAGTAAGAGTAGAGTGAGGAAAGGGAGGAATCTTATCGCCATACCAACAGGCCTCTATATGATTACCAGTGGAAGGTGATCAGCAACCAGCATGTAGTTTGGGAAGGGGGGCAAAAGTAATTTAAATTATGTAATACTTACTCGCTATTGCCCAGCTTACTCTTTTTTGTGATGAAAAATGTCTTGTCCATTCAATGTGAATACATCCTCCCACAGAGGAGAATAATCAATAAGACATGTTCCACTTGTGTACCTTGCACCCATACACATAACCAGTCATCTTTTTCATAGACAAAGATTACACCAGGACATGAGATTGGAGTGGCAGAAGGGCATTCTGCAAAAGTGATGGGTAAGTATTGCATAGTTAAAATTAGTCCCCCACAAAAATACTACATTTGAATAGCAGAAATAACTTACCCATCACTATTGTGCAGATGAATTTGTCAGTTAGGTGGGTAGGCTAAATTTAACTTAAATTTAAATTTAACAAAAACAGAAAAGTGAAAAGTACTCACTGTTAGGGGAAAAATCTACTTTATGAAATGTTGGTGTCTCTCTGGGCCACATGTGCAACAACTATGGTTCCCATAGAGAAAATGCTTGCACTTTGTTGTGCTAAAAAGTGGAGGCAGAAGGAGGAAAAGTTATTATGGGATCGCCAAAATGCTACCTTCATGACGTCCTACAAGGAAGATTGATTTATACAGGTCCGTGAGGCAACAATGGCTTGAACCTCATGGGTTTTAAGTTTCGCAAAAAAGAGGTCTCTAATGGACTGAACAGCTCTTTAGATTGTGGTGACAATCCACCATGCGATAGTAGAGGCTGAAATATCATCGTTAAGAGAAAGGAAACAGCACTTCCACCCTTTTCTTGGTCCTTATGAGTCTTTTAGATAGAAATGCAATGCCCTAACTGGGCCAATCTTGATTTTCTCCAGCACAGATTCAACAGAGATGGGAAATCTCTATGCTTGATGGACCTACTGAAGAAAATGAATTTTTGGTTCAAAATCCCGGTTAACAAAGGAAGGGAAAAAAATGTACACACATAAACATACAGTCACTTGTCACTTGAAATTCAACCATCGTTTTATTCTTGTGCATGTTATTTTGGGTATACATACCTAGAATAAATAGACACATTGACTTTTGCTTTAGCACCCTTTCAGGGAAAATTAGAGCATCCCTTTTGAAATTTTGGAACACACCTTTCCTCCCCACCCAAAAAACTTGACCTGATCCGGCCATGCTCGTGCATGGGGTAACTGTCAGAACTTGTGCAATATTCTTTCACATCAGTTAAGTATTAATGCGAAACTGTTGTAAAATGTTTGATATCTGTCATTTGTTATCGTTCTTTTCACTGCAAAGAGTGCAATATTACTGAATTTCAAATGATACTTAACAAAGAATATTGCATGAACTGCAATAGAATGTAGGAAATGAATGCATCAGAACATTCTGATTACATAGTATTGAGAATTTTTTAAACAAGATTCGTTGCACTAAATGTACTCAAAACAGATGCATTAGTACTTTGTTAAGTTTTTGTTTCATTTTAAGTAGAAGATTCTGTAATATGCATAGAAGGCACAAAACCAATTTGAGACAAATGTTGAGACAAATGTTGAGACAAATGTTGAGAAAAGGCACAAAACCAATTTGAGACAAATGTTGAGACCAATATGCGTAGAAGGCACAAAACCAATTTGAGACAAATGTTGAGACAAATGTTGAGACAAATGTTGAGACCAATATGCATAGAAGGCACAAAACCAATTTGAGACAAATGTTGAGACAAATGTTGAGACAAATGTTGAGACCAATATGCGTAGAAGGCACAAAACCAATTTGAGACAAATGTTGAGACCAATATGCATAGAAGGCACAAAACCAATTTGAGACAAATGTTGAGACCAATATGCGTAGAAGGCACAAAACCAATTTGAGACAAATGTTGAGACCAATATGCATAGAAGGCACAAAACCAATTTGAGACAAATGTTGAGACAAATGTTGAAACAAATGTTGAGACCAAACTTAGTACTGCTGCTATGATAGGTCTTTTATTTGCACAAAGTCATTACATCATGTTAGAGAAATGTAAATATAACAGCCAACATTTGATCAAGAGTGAGAGATGAGGAATAAGTCCCATGTCTTCCACTTAATCCATTTTAGCTGCAAACCAAAATACCAAATACAGAAATCCCATAAATACTATTGAAAGAAATTGGTTTGCACATTTTGTTTCATTGTCTCAATAGCCAAACATTCCAACAGTCACAAACAGGAAACTGCATTGAAATAATTAAACATTTTTGATCTATAGCATGATTAGATTATTCATGCATCATTTCCATGACTGATCAGTTTTTTCTACCATGATAAAAATGTTGTTTTATATTTTTCCTTACAAGAATGAACAAATACTAGGACATGTGGATACAATCTCACAGAATGCCTTTAATTTGCTGAACATTTAAGATCTGAAAACTTGCTACATTATTATTCATTTCAATGACACACTGAGGTCAGATTAATCAGGAACAATTACCAAACTTCTACTGTTAATGATGGGACCATAATTTGAGTTGTAAAATACATGCCAAGTCAAACAGCTTCATGTTAGAAATGCACCTTTCCTATGCTGAAATTGACATTGTCTTCAGATGCTAAAATTTTATAACAGTGTTTGCAATGGTCACTGTCTTTATTTCTGTAGAACATCCACTCAAATCAATTCTTTATTAGGGAGATACCATTTAAGTTTCCAAAGGGTTATATTATCTGAAACAATGTTATCTTGTGATGAATGAAAGAATAAAAAAATATCCCAATTGGAAAGAACAATAAATTAAATGACCAGTCCCATGCAGTATAAATGCAGTCAGAATTGGACTAAAGTTTTGTATCTGTGTACATGTATATTCTGCTTCATGTCTGGGTCATTACTTTTCAAGCACAAAACACATGGTTCGCATTTAAGCGTAAATTCAGTGTTGTCTGTTTTGTTGTTGTTGTTTTGTTTTTTTTAAGAGAAACAGCTGTCATCGGGAATTCAATGTACATACCTCAGAGGATTACTTTTCATGTTTAAATAGTAAGATAACATTGCACTGTTTAAATAGTAAGATAACATTGCACTGTTTAAATAGCAAGGTAACATTGCACTGTTTAAATAGTAAGATAACATTGCACTGTTTAAATAGTAAGATAACACTGCACTGTTTAAATAGTAAGATAACATTGCACTGTTCAAGAGAATATCAACAAGGTCTCGTCAAGTCAGTGCGTAAGTTTGTTCAGATTTCTTTGAATAAAGTAAAAGTGTAAACTTATTGCAGAGGGTGTCAATCAGCCTTTTATAAATGAAAAAAGTATGATAGTATTAGTACAGCATTGCGACTATGTTAATATTATCTAAAATTTGATTTGGCATTATATCTAATACATAATCTTCATTAGAAATAGGAAATATGTATATCTGATAACAATGTCAATAAATTGGCGTCTCTCACTCTCTCCATAAACTTCTAAAGAGCATGCTTGCAGGGGTCATCCACAGTAAATCACACCCATTTGATAGAGACCACGTCCACTCCACAGTGGTCATCCTTGACAACTCCACAAGAAAGCATGGTATGCACAGCATTTCTCCATGAACCTCCGTGGCAACTCTGTCAGGACATGTGGAGAGATTGTAGTTCCCAAAATACACATGAGCTGTACTATAATGAATGGACTGGATTTTATTTAATAAATGTAGAAAAATGACGGAAATATGTAAGGAACTTAATTTGTGTCTTAATACCCTGAAAAGCAAATTTTCTGTTAATCTCATTAGAAAACAAACTTGTTCAAACTCAGTTGAAAAGTATAATACAGTTTACTACATTCATGATTTTTCACTTTGCTGGCATTTTAAATTAATAATGAGATATGCTTTTACTTACTCAGATGAAGTGTTGGAAGGAATGTCATCATTTTCTGGCACGTCCCCCAAATCTTGATCCTTACAAGAATGAATTTGTGAGACAGAGAGGCATTCTTTTGCCCTTGGTAATGATGCTGTCACATTCAGAACCAGATCACTTCCACCCAATGCTGACCTAACTGGTTCCAGCTTTGCAAATCTGGAAAGAATTCTTTGCAGATCTCCATTTTGAATTGCTGTTTTGAGCCTAGAGTCTGAGTCCTGCAACTGTTGTCTAAATTGAATGAGAATGTTGCCATGCTTTACTAAACTTTTATTTTTCCCATCAAAGTCCTCCACTAGTATACATGCTGTTATATTCAAAATCACCTCACAGTCTGAACATGCTAATTTAAATTTCTCCAACTCAATCATTCTGGCCAGAATTATATGCAGTTTCTTATTCTCTATTGCTTCTCTGAGTTTACTGATAGAGTCCTTGTTTTTAGGTCTAAGGCGAATGATTACTGAACCCTCAGTTATGCTGACTGTCTTTGCAGCCAGTACTGTCTCTATAGGTTCTATGATGCTTTGATGACCTTCTTTTGTTGTCAGGGCCTTCAGAGCAGTCTTTTCCAAGTTCACTGAATATTGTTCTCTCTTGCCATCCTTCTTGCCCACTTTGATCTTTAAGGCAAAATCAGACCCTTAAAAAAATAAATCCATGACTAAGTTCATATGAGACTCAGAAGGAAATTGCACATTAATCTTGCTAAACATCTTAAATTAAACCAAGTGTCCACAATAAACAATCATGAAAATAAAACATAAAAATCAAATCAAATTACAAAAACAATCTTACTTTATAAACTCTTGCACTGAACAATTCCTTAAACTGATTTTATAAAAACGCTTAATATTATTACTGACTTAGGAAGCATTAAAAGTCAGGTCACAAATACAAATGAATGAAAAAAGAGAAAGAAAAACTAAATCAGTGATTGACCACATTCATAACATATGACATTCTAAAATACTGATGCTAACTTGAATCTAGAGTTAGAATCATTAAAAAAGATTACAGCATGTAAGCCTCCACTGCAGACCAAAACAGGAGTCCAAATGTTATGTTAAAATGTATCCTAGGTTTGATTGATGAACAAACAGATGAATATAACCAAACTGAGATAGCCTGACTAGATGTAGTAGATGCATATAAAAGAAGTTGCTATAATTATACACAGTTAATGTCATCAACAACCAAAAGGCTGAAATGTAGACTGGGCATCTAACTGTATTACAGTTTTATGGTGAAAAACCAACAATCGCAACTGAGCAAGTCTATCATGTACACAGGGAACATATTGATTATAAACAAAACACGCAAATTAACTTAAGACGGTCACTTCAAAAAACTTATTATTCCTGTAGAGTAGTGACCATAATGTGACTGGTGTTACCTGGTAATACTCCCCACCTGCAATCCAAGTCTACCAAACAGTATAACATTCCTAAACTAAATAAGGAATTATTCAAAAAAAGTTAACATTACTCTGAAACTTTGTTCTGGAATAGAGTTCCAGTTGAGATTAGAAATGCCCACTCTACTTCCTTCTTCCAAACCCAATATATCCAGTGACTTCAGTGATGCAATTAAAATAAATAAATTCCTTTGTATGAGGGCCTCAAGTTAGATTAGTTCTTCAGCTAACTGTTTTACCCTCTTTAAATAAATAAAGTTATTGTTATGCAAGATGAGAAGCAATGAAAGAAACGGCATTCAGTGATGAATTTATAATTTATATATTTCTTATGAATCTGAACATTCTTAGATACTAATGCTTGAATCTGGAGTTATTCTAGAATATTTAGAAAGAACTACATAAACATTTAAGCCTCTGATAAAATTCTTGGATAAAGGCATTCACTGGAATTTATAATATATTCAAATCTGGAATTATATTTCTGTGATTCAACAAACGACTGTTGACACATCAACACTTCAACAGCTATCACAGACACGTCATTGACTTCAGTTTGGATATTTTCTGGACTTTTTTTACTGAATTTTATTCAGGATTTTAAATTACAAGGACTTGTGTCTGATCTAATTCTTGGATTATTTTGGGATTTAATTCACAATACCGTAAGTTCTTTTATCTCATTCTCACTTTGTATTCCAGAGAAATAAATTATTTGTTAAATTTTACAATGCTTGTTGTCTTTCACTCTTTTCTGTTACTTATTTTAAGAGCATAGGCTTGTGACACAATGGACAAACAGACCATCCTGTAAGCTCTTCTGGCCTATAACCTAAAGTGGTGAAAGTAAGATGTACAACCACTTCATAATATGCACAGATAAAATGCAAGAAACATCCTATGACAATCCAGGGCTTTCCTTATCCTCTGGAGCTGGGAATTTACCTGGCTACTTTTACTTTATACCCAGCTACTTTAATATAAAACCTGTATCACCACTGGAGGAGGTCCCCTAAACCTTCACTTACTTTGGCAACTCACCCTCCAACTTTAAATCTAATGGAATGCCCTACGATATTTACCAAGTCTGAATGAAATAGGGTCAGCAGTACTGTATCTTTTGTGGTAAGAGCTCAGGTACTCAGATGCAAGATCAACTCTTTATGTTATGGTCCATAGTTTTCACAAAAGTTTACATACAGGTTCATTGTTTGCAGTCAAAACTGAAAAAATTATCTCAGTGTTGTTGTGGTGAAAAGTGACAAAAAGTGAGACTGTTATCTCTTTCTGATCCAAAATAAAATTTACTATTAGTGTAACTGAGTATTTTATCAAATTTTAAATCTTATTCTACACTCATTTCAGTCCTCTTGTGAACTAGGAAAAATGACTAAGTAAAATTGTAAAAATTTGATGATCATTAAGTATATCTACCATCTTGCTGATAAAACTCTACAGTAAATTCAGTTAAGTATGAAATGTGGATAGTTTCACATTAGCTATTGCAAAAACACAGACAGATGCTTTTTCTTCTTTGTCTTCCTGAACAGGCATTAAGGGAGAATAATGGAGATTTCAAATTGAAAGATCTTACTAACAGTATTTTTCTGAAGGAAATGGAAAGCAGAATGATTTCCATTGACTGCTGTAACATAAGAAAAGCTTCATTTTAATTGATTCACATAAACAAACCTTGTAAATTATTTGAAGCAATACCTGGAAAGTTTACTTCAGTGTTTCTCATGAAAATAATGTTTATATAACTGCATGGCTGCAACAATGTATTAAATCAAAGAAAATCAATCTTTCCTCAGCAGTAAGTATACTAAATGAGCTCCCAGTAAAGAACTTTTAAACTTTCGCATGCAGAGTAGATGCATTACTTCCAATATTTTACCTCATCAGATTCAATATATTTTACCTGTCTCAGAATCGGATGATGTCATCTCTTCTTTCATGTTAATGCTGACAGTTACCTTCTGTCTCCCACCATACCCACTCTGATAGACATTGATTTGTTGTTTCTCTTGGCTGGGAGGTATATTTATCATTTGTGTGTTGTTATTTCCTGCCTGGACATTGTCAGCATCACTAATATGCACATGTGTCTCATGATTTGCACTGACATCTTCATCCCTGTAAAAAAAAAAAATCCCCAACGTTAGCTGGAAGTACTCCTTTGTCTATCTAGATTGTGTAGAGCTTCTGCCATTCCTCGTACATGTATTTACATATGGGGAAATGTAGTCATTTTAGAAACATGGAAGAGATAGAGATAAGAAGCAGAAAGGCCATAAATACTTTGTACTAGGAACTTACTTAGAACTTTTTGACTCAAAGTTATTGGGGAGACCTGAAAAAAAATAATGACTTATCTTGATTTCAATGACATGACTCGAATTGCAGTCAACTACATGTATTAGTACTCATAAATACATGTATGTTTTTATCCTGTTTCAACCAAATTTCTCAAAAGACTTCACTTACTAGGCTGATATAAAAGTCTGACACATAGGAAAATGGACAAATATCAGGTAAAAAATAGATTATTTTGGTTACAGTTTACAAGCTGCCATATAAAGATTTTAGAACTTAATATTTTGTCAATTTCTTATTTCTTCAGCAGATTTGGCATGCCCACCAATGACAACCTACTCAAAAGACAAACAATATTGATACTGTGGTAAAAATTGTGTTAAAATTACATGGTTCTTGCTTCTGTCTTGAATGTTATTTGAAGACAAATGAAATTACCCTTAGGACAAGTGGCTGAATGAAATGTTAAGATTTTTTCTGATGATGCTTTAAAAAAATTAGATATGATCAAAGCCATGTATTAAAAACAGAAGTTGTATTTTGGTGCCATTAGAAGACTGTGTTGACTACACCAGTGCATATCATTTGGTACACAGCCTTGCACATATAAAAAATACCGAGTCATAGTACTGAAAATGTCTATAATTTTTGTCTTCCTGATTTTGGAGTTCTGTCATGTTTACCACCTATCCACTGTTCTGATTGGTCATAAAAGTATCTTCCACGGTATCAAGTGCATCTTTTGAAACAGCATGAATATAGCCCAGCATGAGTATAGCCCAGCAAAAAGCTTAAAACTGTCATACTTGTCCTTTACTGGACCCTGAGATATAGGACTTTCTCTTGGTAACCTAGTAGAAAATAAGCTCTGTAAACACTACAACTGCACTATATTATCAAAATTAACTAAGGTCATCATTCACCTTTTCTTCTTTAAGAAATTTTATCAATGGCTGTATAGTCTGTGTATTTGTTCTACATAGTATTAGCATGAGTCATGTTATTATTTCTTGAAGTTCAAAAAAAACATTTTAAAAATTTTCACAAAGTTTTTACAGCAAGAATTAAGATTGGTTAAAATCACATTATGTGCAGGAAACCAAATTTATTACCTACATAAACAATTAATTTTCTTCTTAAATTGTCATATTACCCCTGTGTCAGTACATACAATGACCCTCTCTGAAGTCCAGCCCTTGAGTCTTGTAAGCTCTTTAGACTCACATCCATATATATATATATATATATATATATATATATATATATAGTCCTACCCATTTATGTCGACATCCTCGGGCCCAAGGAAATATTGTCGACATTGGCAGATGTCGAGATAACTGTGGGGTGAAAAAAGATACAAGTTAAATTCGTCAGTAAGGGGTGACCTATCGTCAGTGAGTAGCATTTACACTTTGAGAAAACAAACAATACAAATATTGATTACATGAAGACAAAACCAGTGTGAAATACACTTGTATACTGACAAATTACATTTTGGTTACCTCTGTGTAATAAAATCTACAATAAAGTATTGCATTGGTCACATCCTGATATGAAAAACATTCACTACGATATTCAATGTCGGCATATTAACACATGGTTGCATAGTTGTTATTTACACGCTTCAAGTACATGTACTTAAATTGGCCTAGATTTTGGTCAGTCTGTTCCCATCTTATTGAGGCTACCAAGGGGATGGGGCTATTCACAGGGAAATGAAAACCTGTCAACAAGATGGTTTAAACAGTACACGTATTTAGTTACAGAAGTCATCGTGAAAAGTACATAAAAGCGAACAAGAGATATGCGGCTGATATGATTAATGAAGGCATAATATTGTATACATTGACACATGTTAATGAGGTATTAAAAGAAAATGATTCTTACAATACAATATTGTAACAATGTCAGCTCAAGTGGTATACATTTAAAATTTTTCAGGCATCTTTGCGAGATGCCCCACCCTCAACTTCCATAACAGCCAGATATTTAATTTCCAGAGACTGTAAATTTAATCTGCATTTTACACTGCTATTGGTAGCCATCATAAATATAAATAAAAAAAAGGAAACTTTCACAGCACAATAAACTTGTTTTAATCACCCATCACTTTGGAAAATGCAAGAATCGATCAGATTTCATTGCTTTTATTTAAGTCGCCGCAAGAGGTCAACTTTATAGGACCAAACAAAAGCTTATTTTTTTATCTGACCACGACATTAAAGCCTGGCGGCAAGATCAACTAATTGTTGAATAAAGTACTGGTCAGAACTGGCCGCCTGCCGACATAAATGATTAGGCATGAAAATTAAAGCCTGGCAGCAAGATCAACTAATTGTTGAACAAAGTATGGGTCGGAACTGGCAGCTTGTCTACATAAATGATTAGAAAACAAAGGATTTGTTCAAGCTGGGACCAAGGGCTTCTGTCGACATGTATGTTTATTTTTTATCTCGACGTCGACATAAGCATGACAATTTTGGTAGTAATAGTAGTCCAAGGGACCGGAACTTTTATATTTTCGTCAAAATAGGCAGCTTGTCAACATAAGTGATGTCGATATAAATGGGTAGGACTGTATATATTCTCTGCATTGTAAACACCAAGTCATTTTCACACAGCCAGTATTGTTGGCCCTTAGATCTTTCCATACTCCAGAGACTAGGTTCATGGGTCATAAATTGGAAACTGTTAAGATCTCCAATATGTAACCTCATGCAGTCAAAGCTGCCTTGAGAAACTACCCCATATGCAAGACAAATGGTCTCTCAAGACAAGTGGTCTTTCCAAGAAATTACAAACTACATATCTAATATATAAGTGCATTAAGAAGGTAAGCAGTCTTTCCAAAGAGTTCATATCACTACATCTCAAATTCATCCATGCATTATGAACCTGTAATACATCCAAAAATAACAAAATGCTCAAAGGATGGAATGAAAATAGCACAAATACAAACTTGGTTTGGGGAGGTGAAATGAACGAAGTCTTGTCAGTTTACAAGCAAAAGCTTAAACTAGTGCCACCTGTTGATGGCAAGGGGATGTAATAGGCAAGAGTTATTACCGTCTATCTATATATTATGGACAGAAAAAGACAAATTTTCATCTTTGGAATTCAGGAAGTAGTTGAGCTTATATTCCTAATGTTAATGTGATCAGGGAACGTATTCGAAGGAGAAATGCACAGGTCTCAATCATTATAAAAATCATTAACAAACTGATGAAATTTGGGTCAGGAATAGTCATTCAAGTTGTAAGAAACTCAGTCAATCATATGCAAACTCACCTTATTATGTATAGATCTTGCCTATAATGAAAAGTATTATATATCTTGATGGTATAAATCTATTAACCAAGTTTTATAAAATAAAAAAAAACATAAAAATAGAGCTGGCAAAGTTTTAAACAGGTTCAACCTAGCTGATACAAAGTCACTTGTTTAATATGCTTGGAGTGTAATGATTTAAGCCTACTGACCAAGCCGGACCAAACATGGAGCAGGAATGAGTTGTGATAAGTTCAGCTGATCACATCATTAATTTGTATGGGTCTCACTCATTATTGAAACTGTCCAAGATGCTGATCATAAAAGCTTAATAAAAACTGTTAACAAGCTCACCCATTCAGATCCAAGATGATCACCTCATTAGAAGTATGAATGGATCTCGTTCATCAAAGACCTTTATGTTATAGGTATACATCCAACTCTGATCAAAACTGATCAACATCATATGAGAAATCTTGCCTTCAGCCGATCTGATGGAAGATTACTTTATTAATATCATTTAATTATCATAATCATCCAGGATTTTAATGACATAAGCATATATTTCAAATTTATCATAATTTGATCAGAAATATGGACTCCAGAGTGGTTACAAGCAATTTTTGATGATGGATAGATGCAGGGCAATACCATAAACTCACTAAATAATTAAAGAAGAAAAGTGATTTGTCAATATTTGTCTACCAAATCTCACGACAATCCATCAAAACTTGTGGGACTAGTTGCAATCACAAGATTTTGTAAACAATGAAAGAATGGACCGACACACATAAGGATTCCAATATATCCCTGCAAAGAATAAGTGACCAAAATAAAAATAAATAATAAAGTGTATACAAATAACCAATATGAACAGAACCCCTGAAAATAAAATGGGCCAAATCAAGTCCACACTAAGGGTACACTGTCCCTCTCTCTAAGAATAAGAGAAGAAAATAGTTTAAATTACCTGAAATCTTGGAATAAAATGACAAGGCTTGACAAAATGTATACCAATAATATGATACTGGCTTTGAAACATAGGCTGCAAGGGCAGTTTCCTTTACCATGTACAATATAGCTGACATTTAAAGTTGTCAACTGTCATCTATCAGCTTTAATACAGGTGATGACTTTAACCTTTATTACTAGTATAAGAACATTTTTCATGTTGCCTTAATTTTATATCATGATACCCAAAATATAAATTCACTAGCCTAGACTATCATACATATAAGGGTCTGTGGACTTGGTAAGTATTAAAGATCCCACCAAAATATTTATTAAATTTATAATCATATCAATCTTGCTGTTAAAATTACCTTATAGCTTCAATGCCAGGATCTTTAAGTTGAAATATTTCATCCACACTCTTGTAGATCAGGTTATTCAAAGCTGTATCATATGTACCATGTTTTGTTTCCTTCTTACTGGTGCCAAAAGAGCGTCCCATGAAGACTCCACTCAGACTTAAGACACCTGTGAAATTGGGCTTTCCACTAACAGTCTTGCAGGCCTGTACATGGTACTCACTCTTTAGTCCAAGTCTGCTGCAGGCCAGACCATTCTCTATTGTTTGGATGGCATTGACCTTTTGGACAACATTTTGCAAATAGATGCCAAATTCATGGATCTGAAAATCAAAACTCACATGACTTAAATTATCATCTCATTTTTAGCCTTCTGCCACATGCAATAGCACCAACTTTTTAAATTTAAGTTTTTTATCTACTAAAGTCATCCATCCAAGTTAATAAATGTAATAATATATTGGGTGTGGATGGACTGCAAAAGTCTGCTAGATCATTTTTAAATACATTCCACTAAGTTGTATCAACTTAAAGTTTAGTTACAAGGAAAACAAGGGTACTTCAAATGGTACATAATATACCTCTCCCTTAACAACTCGTGCACAATGGGGTCCAAAAATATAGACTGTGGCATAAGTGAAAACACGAGTTACCGAGGGACTTCTGAAAAATTAAGGGACAGACATCAACAGTGTAAAGGGTGGGTGCAGGTTAAGTAGCTGAATATTAATTTAATAACCATGTTGGGCATAACTGTCAATAAATTGCTTTATCTAATGAAGTTCTTTACTTTCATGTATAAATTACCTTTATCTTTAATATATCCAATCTCTGAAAGATAATTTAAAACATCCCTCCAAGTGGTTTCAACACACATCATGTGTACCAATGCAAAACATTGTGTATTAGTGTTACTGCAGAAGATTCAGAATAAAACAAGATTTTTATTTTAAAAAAGAATGACAGTTTTTTAGAGAAACAACAATATCAAGACTATTTATTTTTTCAACTGTAATATTACTAAACTACTAATTCTGTATTTCACTGCAAATTATAGCAAATTATCTCAGAATTATCAGGCTTAATATTTGTGCCACAAAGTTTGACTCACACTTAAGTTTGATGAAAACCCAAACTATGCAAAAACTAAATTCCATTTATCAGATTGTTGTGGTCCTGATGCCATAATCCATATGTTCCTCTGTCCTTTGTATCATCAATGACAAGAAACATACATATGAGATCTGGTGAACACATTGTATTGATGTCATCTGCTTTCCTGCATCACAATGAACACAACCTTTCACCCTTCAACCACAAAACAGTACACATCTTTGTATCATACAGTGCAGCCCATCTCCAGGCTAATTAGGGTATGTAAAATAGAAGCAACTAATTGCTAAGAAACCATTTTGCTTTGGTACTTGCAATGAACATGATACTTGACTTCCTCTGTATTCTCCAGTGCAACCAACATTCAAACATGAAGGTATCTGAAGCAAGAATGTTATTCCAAAGTAACAAATTATTGTCTGATATTGTCTGATGTACATTTGGACACTGCCACAAGATAAAACACTGTGCCACAGAGCAAACATATAATTTGTTTTTTTTTTTTAAAAAAACAGCCTTAATAACTTGTTCCATCTTTTACTGCAAAGCAATTTTTAAACAAAATTTTAAATTCTAAAATATTGTATCTGTTGTAACATAAGTTATACTTGGAGTACCTTTTCTTCTGTAGACATCTGCAAAATGGATTTTTCTAGATGACCTGAACCATGTTCCCTATGCCATCTCTTTTTTGGTCTGTAACCTACAAAAAAGGAGATTGGCTGCAATAAATGAGAGTGACTGCTTCAAAGGAAAGTTAAAATTTAATGTATGTAGCCCATTTGGAGAAAGAGAAAACATTTTAATTTTGCAATAAATTTCCTGCAACATTCATGCAGAGCTATTAAGTAAAATTGGAATTGTCTTCCAAGACAATTCAAGTACCACTTTTCTCAGTATAAAATAGTAAGTACATACCAGTCATACTACCAGACCGGGGGGGGGAGAACTTGGGGAGACTCAAAATAAGTGTTTTGAGGTCTCAAGGGTGGGTCAGTGTATGTGACCTAAAAACAATGCTGTTCAATTGAGAATAAGTTATCCTTTCATATAAACATACAAAAAAATTACTTGAAACTCAAATCGGCTATAAAAAAATGTTTTCTTTGAAGACGTTACTATACTTACAAATCAAAATAGTAGATTTAGCATCATCCAATAGCATCACCACATGTGCCCATTCATATAAACACAACCCCAAACATTACATTTTAAAAAAATATATATTCTTACGATTTTATGGTCTTAAACTAAATAACAGAAAGAGCAAAAACCAACAAGTTTTGTAAAATTCAACAAATAATTTATTTCCCAAGAATACAAAGTGAAAATTTAAAAAGAACTGTATTTTTAATTAAATCTCAAATAGTCCTAAAAGTTCTATCACAAGCCCAAATGTAGTTCCAACTACATTCCAGGTGCTCCAAATAAATTTCTATATTGAATGTGTTGATGTGCCTGTAGTCTCAAATGTGCTAATGTGCCAATGGCCTGGACTGTGGTGATTTATTAACAGCTGTTTGCTGTATCGCAATATAATTAGGTATATGAATCCTAAATTCTTTTAGGTCACAATGGATAAAAAAGGTAGCAATACAACTCATGATCTATGGATGTACTAGTCCTATAAATCAGCAATAAATCAGCCCCCAAACCTGTACTGGTATGTTGTTGGGTACAAGGGAATAAAAGCCACTCCAAAATTTTGTACCGCAGAAACATTATAACCTATCATGGCTTTTCATTCATTCCATCTGAGTGACTATTACCATATGATCATATATTGACCAGTTATTTCATTTCAAATTTATATGCATACACTTTACCTGACTGAACAGCAGCATCTTTATTATAAACTAATTTCCACCATTTTTATGCTTTTAAACAGAATCACTGCCCAATATCTAACATGGAAAATTTAGTCCTCAAAGTTATGCACTGAGAACATCCCCACTGTTTCTTTGGGGAACCATAATTTGATTCCAAGTCCAGAAAAAGCTCATTTCTAAATAAAACCAAGCTGATCACTGGATATATTACTAGGATTATATCTAATTAAAGAATCTTTTATTTATTTATCACACAAATAGTAGTTTCGTTTCTAATTCAAAATAAAAACTTAAATTGTGATAAAAAGAGATGGTCATGACTGATAACATAGCTTACCTGTACAAAACTTTCAGCAGTCTACAACAGCTATGTTAAACTATAATTAACATACAGATATTCAACTCATACTCAAGTAGCCTTGACCTCTGACAAGTTGACCTCTATGACAAGATATAATAGTCTTAAAATTACAATAAAGAAAACTCTTTCCTGCAGTATCAAAACAGAGGCATGATTTGGTACAAAAAATTAATTTTTTTAATTTTTATTTCCCAGATCACTGTTCATAAAATAAGACTGCAGCTTCAGAAACTATTATCACTGTCCTCCCATAAAGCCAGATTTTCCCTTTTCAGTAACTTTGAAGTGACAGATAATATGTCTAATTTTAAATTGTTAAATTATGGTTTATTCATAAATAATAAACTTTATTAGCCACCACAACTAAAGTCTTAACATACAATGCATCTAGTCCACTCTTCTACTGCCTTCTCATTTACATGTGCAGTAATAAGTAAACCTGTTGAGAGTAAAATTTTAAAGTCCATTTCAACACAGATGAATAATTATTATATTAAAATAATTATACCCTTCCAGTTTTCATGATAAAAGTACTTAATCTATTAAACATGATAACAACAAACCATGAGAACAATAAAGCTCAATTGTTTCGAGCAGAAAATGTATTTCTGTTGAAAGCATGATCTAAACATAAAGTTCTGACTCTAAAAGCATACATTACTCAAGAAACGAACTTTAATCATCAAACTGTAATAAAGTCAATTGAGTGTGAAATATCAGTCATATGGACCTCTGATTGTACAAAGGGTATGTATAGTACATCAGGGTTCATTTTATGTGTGCCATTGCATTACTGATGCTTAATATTCATCTCGGGTGCAAGAAGTGCCCTCTGGGGTAAATTTAGTGCATATAATAATGACCCCAGAAAATATGGGTCACATTACAGAAGTATGTATACTGGGTGCAAAAAAACTATACGGTCACAGGCTAAACACAAAAGTCTAACAAAGCATGTGTCATGTTTATACAAAGTCATCACCCCTAATGAACCCCTCTCCAACAGGTAGGTGCCATAAAACCCAGTCCAAACTTCTGCCAAGACCTAGGAAGATAGAACAGTTGAGATGTAGCGAGGCACTGTACAAATGTACTCTTTTACCAGGGATCATGAAAATCTTATGGCTCTTGCCAAACATTTTATTAACATAAACAAAATGTGGAAGTCACACATTGGTGAAATTTAATACAAAACCGTTCAAAGGAGATCTAACAAGCTGTGACAAAAAAAGAAAAGATTGATATACCTAATTATTAAATTTAATGGAAAATGTGTCATTTTTGGTTCCAGATTTGCTGCTGCTTTTTTTACAGGGTTCATACAAACTTTAAGAAACAAAATTCATGAACTTTTCATGACCTTTCACTGACCATTTTTACAAACTTAATAACAAACTGACAAGCAAAACTTATGACCCAAGTACCTGTCAACAGAAATTACAGGAATTACCACACTGACCAAGAGCTGTACATCTCTAAATAATATATCAATTATTTGAAAATGTTAAATAAAATATCCGTATGAAAGAAAGAAGATATATTAACTAGTTTTGATGCAGAGATAGAAGAATGTTTGATACAATACTTGATTGATGTCCACCACCACTGTCCTTTAGAGGAATATTTTAGCTGTAGGAAAGTTGTATTTGTGAGTATTTACTTTAATTTTTCTAAGAGATTAAACTGTCTTTGAAAGAAAAGAGTCAGAAATTGATATTTGCTCTGTGTGAGCAATGAAGCCAAATTGGTCATAAAGTGTGTGTGTGTGTGTGTGTGTGTGTGTGTGTGTGTGTGTGTGTGTGTGATGAAGGGGGAAGGGGTAAAGTAAGTTTTAAAACTCTCTGAGTTTGTGCTTTAAAACTATGCTTTTACTTAAGTAACTTAAAAGGAATGATGATAAATATTTTTAAAAATATATGTAATAGCTTTTAGGGGGAGAATTTTACTACTTTTCAGAATTTTGGAACAAGAATTTTTAATTGCTTTTGAAAAACATCACAGATGAAAACACTGAAAATTTGCCAAAATCAGACAGAAAGTCATACTACCCAAAAAAACTTCATTTCTGATATTCTACAGTGTTAAAGTTGGCATGGTGCACAGTTTTTTCCATTAACAAAATTTTTTAGAATCACTGGGTATCCCTACTTTCTTTCCCCACAGGAATACTGTGAAGCTATCTGTCTGTTAGGGAGCACCAAGCAAAACATGTGTTTTCATCGCACAATTTGAAACTGTAATGATTTATGACATCATGTAAAGTCCATATGATTTTGACTTTAATAACATCAAATTTGCATATGTACTTCGATGTTGGCTGACATTGGCTGCTTAACCATCTTTCTGATGAAGCTGTCGCAACAGATGAAGTACTAATTTCCAAGTCCAAATAGGGTGTAGTTTACTTTAGAAGCTTGAAAGTGGCACTGCTGGTTGCAACTGTTTTAATAAAAACTTTTATTTTGGGGTTTTTCATTACTGGAATCAGCTTGCTCTCCCATTGCAGCAATTTTGAAGTTTACCAAGTGAGCAAAATCCTCTGTGCTCGTTTCCACCAGAATTTTTTTTTAACCACGATTGAAGTCTGACTTCTCAAGCCATTTGGCTTGAAAAGAACACTTTCCAGGCATTGCTTGAGTGATACAGTTAAAAAGATTCAACAAAGTGTCAAATTATATATCTATAGATCAATTCAGTACTTCTAATAAAGTGCCAACAACTCTTAAGACATCAATATAATCTTCACATTAAAAGGCAGTAAACAGGAATATGAATTGAACATATATGGGCAATCCTACAAACATCTGGTTCACTGGTTACTTCCCTTTGTTTATTTATTGAAAGCTTAGACAAATGTTAGGTGCTGTCACACCAACTGACAAACTCTGATACTTTAAAAAATTGTTTTTCTATGAAAACATGACAAAGAAAAAAACTAAACTACCATTTTGACCGAAACCACTGTACTTTTTTGAAGATTAGCAATTGATAAGCAGACTTGACACAAGCCCTGGCTTTACATGTTTTTCTCTATAAGCATGTGATGTAAGTAAGCTCAATAGTATTTATAGAAAATAATCACCTCTGCCTCTGTGGTTCCATGGACATCCTCGTCCCCAATAATATTCCTTTCCATGATCAAATGTAAAAGTCTCATCTGCATTGCTCTGGTGACTCCAAATGCCAGAATCACTACTTTCTTCTTCACTTCTACTACCATCTCCAGTGTAATCATAGTTTCTTTCCATGCTTTCAAAATATAAATTTCCTTTTAAATCAAATTTACCATTTTTATTCTTAAAATTACAATATCCTTTACTGAAATGCCTACTGTTATTATAAACTTCATTTCCTATAAAATCTGGCAATAGTTTCTCTCTTCTATAACCAAACTGTCCTTTTCCCCTTTCCCTGTTCTGCTGCCTATCTCTATACATCGAAAAATTTCTATCATATGCTTGCTTTTTGGAGATGAACTTGAACTGTTCATCTTTATACAGGTAGGGACGTTTCTCAGTCTTTCTGCACTCTCTATGCCCCTGAATTCCAGTTGGGCTCCCATGCCATTCATCTCCCGACATTCTATTGCAATTTTCATCAGCCTTAAAAAAAATTCACCAATTTAGGATATAGCCATTAAGGAGTGACATCACAATGTCATAAGTTAAAGAAAGTACAGAGAAAAGTATTCATGCTTCAGATAAAATGCTTGTCTAAAACAAGGTGTTTCTCAAAAAAAAACAGTCCTTCACCCATGATACTTTTCTTTTTAAATGTAAACCATGTAAATAGAACTGTAAATAGAAGAAAATAAACAGGTTATGAGATATTTATAATTACATAAATATAGCTTGAAAATTCATTTTTAGAGACATTATTTCAATATAAAAAAGTAGATCACAATGACCTACTTGTTGCACCTGTGTGAAGTAATTACAAATAAAACAATGAATAATTAGGTTTAGGGCTTCTAGTGTAAATGATGAAGGGTGAAATACCAATTGGTGACAAAGTTAAAAAGCCCAGACATGATATGGTTTAGCTGCTCTTTATGAAATACCTCTATTTATCAAATGTTTGAAGGTGAAACTGTCCAAGATTGGGTTACAAACAAATCTTTGAAAGCACAAAAATGCCAATCAAGCATGAAGTTTAAGGTCACAGTGACTTTATCTGTGAAATAATCTTCCATGACATATATCAGCATCCCAGTTTTGATGAGATATGGTTTTATGTTATGATCATAAGTACAAATATCACCAAATATGAAAAATAGGTCACATTGACCAATTTTACACATAGCTGAACCTGACTTACTTTTCATGCAGTAGATTTACATAGTAGGTTTGTTGATTGTAAAAAAGGTCCAAGATGTGAATGGGTGTTCCAAACAAGCCTCATTAGAGCAATGAAAAGACCATTGTGACATACGTTTTGTATGGATGAGTTAATCTTTCTACCATACCATGATAAGTGCCAGTTAAATACAGTCAAACGATAAGAAAGGAGTGATATAAAATTATACAAAAATGCAAAGTACTCCAACTCAAATAATCCATTCAGAGTGACCTATTTTTGCTTTAATTAAATTACTCTCCCTAAGAAACATCCTCATACTAGTTTTTATAAACATATATGAGATAGGGTCCAGAAATGGTGCATGTTACTGAACAAACAAACACAAAATAAGCAGAAAAAATACTATCATATCTCCTTGAAGGAGTCAAGATGGGATTTCACATCTATCAAAAGAATGAGACACTTTGACTAATGTTTAACAAAGCTGAAAACAGAAATGACAAGTTCAAATAAGTAAGAAAGTTATGGGTTGTTAAAAATTGCAGTTTTAATCATATGCAAGTAAATTCTTGAGTCTGGACATTACCCACAATGTATCATTCTGTATGTCATATGCTCCTTTCAACATATTTGAACTTATTAAAAATATATGAGGAATATATGCTGGCAAACTGACATCTATTTAATGAACAAGATTTGAATTTACATGGGTTAATACCAACTTTAAATTCAATACATTAATTTTTATGGTTTAAATTTTCATGCAAAAGTATTAAAGTCAAAGGAAGAATATTATCACCTATTGCTGAATTTCTGTACAGATAGATTTCACACTTAAGAAGAAGAACTATTAATGTCTGTTAACTTGAAATAAGTCTGTTGTTAAGACAAAAAAAACTTTCAATAATTAATCTTACTTTTAAATGAAGACAGGAAATGCTTTGAAGTTATATGTAGTTTTCTTACTATATATATATATATATATATATATATATATATATATATATATACCTACACATATATATACTTCTCACAAATACGGTCACCCTCAGGAAAGGCCATCCGTCATATATGGGGACTTTCCTGGTGCAAAAGGGATGGTCATATAAGAGGAAGGCCACTGTACTACTGACTTATCCTGAGCAAAGTGCTAAACAACTGTTTGCACACATACAATCCAAAATTTCAAGCAAAAAGTGCATGTTAATAATATTAAAAATGACTTACCTACTGTACTAATTTAGTTACTGCAATGGTTTTCAGTCATCGTTCAGTGGGCAAATGGATGAGTGTAACAGGAACCATAAATGCTGCACCAAAATTGAGCAGTTACATGAATCTGTTAGTATCATTACAGCTGGAATATCTTCAAACCTGCAAAAATAAATGTATAGATGTCAATTTTAATTTACATGAACCTAACTCTTACCCTCTACAAAATTATACTGGAAGTTGAAAACAGCATTATTATAATTTATTTACAAGAATTATCCAAAATGCATTCAGTTCAGTGATGTCATCTGCCAAGTGGGTCTAGTTCTTCCTAATCATGGTGATGAGATTTTTACCAAAACAAATAAAAATCAGGATCTGCTCATTTTTTTTCCATTAAATTTATATTATCAGGATCATGCAAGTATTTTTCCATACTGCACTTCTTCACACTGCATGACACATGTGTCTAAAAAGAGATGTCATTAGGACTACTTTTTATTGTAAACAATGTACATATACACACCAGAGCTTTTGATTTATTACTTTTGTCTGTGGATGAACTAAACAAGTTCTCTGATCCATTTGAAAGTAGAAATGATAAGGTTGACAATGTGGATAAGTTCATTATGTTACTGAAGAAATGTCCAACCAAGTAAACGAACTAACCTGATATCCAAAATGTCCAGCAAATGATGTTATGACAACAAACGTGGGACAGGTGTATTGAAAATACCATTCCATTCATTTAAACACTAGGAGAAATGTTTCAGACTATGAGCTAGGGTCTATAAAAATAGAAAGATGTATTAAGACTATCATGTCTCTGTCAGAGATGTCACATTTTACAAGTCTGACCAATATAAATTGATTTTAAAAATGAAACTGAAGAAGGTGAGGTTGGTGGAAAAGCAAGAGCTTCAAAACCAATAAGCCATGATGCCAAGAAGCTCTATTTTCCAGTGGCAAAATGGGATGACCCCAACTGCTTTGCAATTTTCCCCATTTTACTTTTTTGAGAAATGTTTGGATTTATAGTGCTAGTCATACAGGTCATGTAAATAGCTCAGGTCCTTCCAACAAAGCTCATGCTGGAGAATGGGCATAAAAATATGTCATCTACAGCTCGTTATATCCATGACAACAGATATACTTACCTTTTTGCATCCTGAATTTCCTCAAAATGCACTTTCGTAGTTATTTCTGTTGATCAACATTACATGGGTTCCAAAAATTTATCCACAGTGCAATACTGTACTGTAATTTATAGTATTCACACACTCTACTGTTTGTTTGACCTCTCTACTGATTTTAAAAACAAAAAGCATCAAGGATATGATAAATTCACAAAACTTAATCATTTCATTCATCTGTTTATAATTTCTAACTTGATTGTCCCCAGGATATCCCTAATGCCATCAACTTATTTATGTTTCAAACCAATGGAAACTTTTATGTAAGAAAGTCGTTTTTAATTCTTGACTCATTTTAATCAGACCATCAGGTCTCACTTCATATTTCTGACATCTCACTTGTATTCAGTGTAGAAAGTATGATAATAAGTATGAACCTAGAGTTTATAAAATAAACACAGAAACTAAATCTGTAATTGGCTTACATTTACTCTGAGTTAGGTTTAAAAATTATTGATTTCTTTGGTGACTGCCTTTCATGGTTAGAGTAGCACAGGAGATCAATTATATAAGTTGGGCTTTAAATGAATGGCCAACATAGTTTATGTGCTTATGTATGTCTGCTACAGTAATGATGAACATTTTGTTACTGTAACAGTAAATTTTATTCAAGTATAGGGTCCATATTGTTGGTTTAGTATAAAAGCTATATGACGTACAAGAAATTAACCTAAATTCCTTATTCAAAATCTTACAAGCATGTTTTACACAACAAATTATTGGTTAGTTTTTATTTGTACATTTAATTTAGAATTATTCCCATTTTCTGCAAGCCCATAGTCCAATGAAATTTCACCCAAACAATACTGTCCAATGAGATCTTAAGACCTGGTACCATTTTATTTTTTCAATCTTGTCAAATCTTGGTGTAAAAATTTATTTCCTCATCATCTCTTTGCCATGAACCTGACATAACGATGTATTCTAAGCACAGCTTCTAATAGATTTTAATGCAATAAATAAAAGCCAATGTGAGAGTGGCAGAGTTAAAAAGGTGTCATTGCTCACCCATTCTATACTAATGTATAAAATCTTCTTAAGCTGCAAACATGGTGGTTAAATTGAAGCAATTTACTTTTCTATAGTTTTCATATTTTAATCAAGATTATTTTCAATTTTTTTCTTGATTTAATATTCTCATATACACTAGCTACACATGCTGAAATACAAAGATTTTCAGCTTATTTGCAGAACTTTAAGTTGTAATCACACACACACACACACACACACACATATATATACATACATACATACATACATACATACATACATACACACATACAGTGCCAACATCTGTAATACAGTAATTTCAAGGCATTTTAAGTATTTAAAAAAATAATGAAATTAGATGTGTACAGTTTGGCAATGGACCCAAAATTTCAGCAGGGTATGGAATGTAGGTACACATTTCAGATGGAAAGAAATTAAAACTTCTAGTGCATCATCTACTCTTTATCTTCAAATGTGTCAATCAAAACATTTCCCATATCTGCCTAAATAAAAACTAACACTGCAAGTGAATATATTTGTAATGCAGAATCCAGATGTCTCAGTTATAATTATAATATATTGGAATTTTTTTATTTTAATTACCTTTCATCAGAGTATTCTTCATTCCAGACAAAAAAATGAATGTCCCTTTTTAAACTGTCTTTCTCTTCATGTGATTCTCTTTTTGCTTTTGAACGGATTGTAGGCATGATGAAATCACTCTTTTGTTAAAAAGAAAATCTCATCCAAATCCAAGCTTCAGCAATAATGTAAGCTGATGTGTAAAAATATTACCCAAATGATACATTTTAGTGTACTTAAAACACACATTTCAAATATTGTCTAATCAGTATCTGGGGATTATGTGGGGTACACACATTGTTTACTTTGTACTAGGCCCTAATGATGATCATCGACTCGACCCTATATTTTGGGTCACCCAAGGAGTTACCTCCCTTCTACAGTGCCTAGTGTTACGCAGTATTTGCATGTCTTGCAAATCATGCTTATATTAATGTTTCGTGTGTGTGTGTGTGTGTGTGTGTGTTGAATTGTTGTTTTAATGCATGTGGACCTTAAATAACTCTTATATATCTTAAGTTAGTTTTTGTTCCCTGCTTCTTAAGCTCCATGCGTTGTATAAAGGTACCAATTGAAAAACCAGTGGGGGGGGGGGACGGAGCTTAAACAACAAAAATTCCATTTGGTACACGATGTAAGAGTTGTAGTTTCTGTTAGGCTTTACAAAAATTGAGTCCGTTCTCATCATGTTTATTCATATTTAGATCATGTTTATTCATATTTAGATCATGTTTTGTACCTTTTATGATTCTTTTTAAATGTGATGCACATCATTAAAAATGTATCTTTTGTTACTGAATACCTCTTAACCCTGTTTAGTTCCAGCAGAGTTATATCTTAAAAGTAATGGAGTACCTGGTTTTGTCCTTGTCAAATTGACAATCTAACATTGTTCTCTATTGCAGTATGTGACATGCATGCTGAGGTAGGATAGAAAGTATATTTATTTCACAAAACATTAGCATTGAGGTCTACGGAAACACAATTGGTACCGGGTTTATTTTTGTGTGTGCGTAACTTAAGCCCGTAATGTTTAATTTCACGTGAAGGACCAGAATAAATTCTATGGATCTATATGATCTTACCCAAAATCAAAAATAACTGTGATCTAATATATTTGGTGACAAAATGGCTTATAAATTGTATTCACTACACAAAGGAGGGAAGATTTCTATTTGTGTTACAGATAAGATGATTTTGATACACAGTTCTACATGACAGCCCAGATTTTGTAAAGGTTAATCATGATTTAGCTATGAATTCCTCACAGAGGGAATACTGTTCCCGAAGGAAGGGGCACTATTTAAAAGAAGGTATATGCTTTGCGATAAAAATGACAATGCAGCTGATTCAGTTTCGAATTTCAACTTTTGGGAAATACAAACGGATAAATGCACACTCGTCTCTTTATGTTACATTAGATGAATATTAGAAATAAAAGGAATCAACAGAAAACAATACAGTTTTTTTTTTTTTTTTTTAAGTGTTTACGAAATGTGGAAAGAGTCAGAGGGGAAGGGCTAGAAAGGCAATGAGGGTAAAAAGTAGAGTGCCCTTCTTTTTGTGCACTAGTTATAAACAATCTAAAATTAAAGCATGTTTACTGTCTTCCACAGCATTTGCAGACTTCGAGACAATCTTTTCCCCTGACATCTAATTGAGAAAGCATGACATAATTTGTTGTTTTCTCCACATGTAACTTTTATGAAAGAAAAATTGTAAACAATGCGTCACCGGATATTTTTTAAGCTGGGTATACATCTTCAAAAGAAATCTTTTTAAAATTTATGTTTCATTTACCTGGACATATTTAATAACTGTATATTCGCATACATTGTATATGCAATAATTTGACACTGAAGACTTTCGACGATGGAGGTGGTTTTAATCAGCGCTTGCGATTTACTTT
>JAECUM010038653.1:0-27338 GCA_016617855.1 Megalonaias nervosa | reverse complement strand
TGAGTAAAATACAGTAACTGTGTGAGCTAATTTTACCGACAATGGGTCGTGTTCAATGCCTAATGCTTTATGTTCTGCAAGTTTTATACCCTGCAATCTCACCATAATACATACATCAACACGCACATATATGAACACACATACATCAAGATAATACATTCATCGACACACACCTACTTCAACACACACACATACGTCAACATAATACATTCATCAACAGACGCATTCATCAAAACACCCATACATCAAAACACCCATACATCAACACATTTATTTAGCATTATATGTAGCACATTCTTCTTCCGCATACCTGACTACAGTTTTTTTCATGTATTTAATGTGTTATTCCCATCTTGTCATCAATATCAATGCCAGTCTTGCATTTTCTCGTCTAGATGTGATAATGTAAATATTTACTATTTCATATTTTAACTTATCAGTTACAATGTAATCATAATATTTGTATGTATCAGGGATTCACTGACCTTCCAGTCCTATGTTAGCTTTGGGCAGTTTGACGGATTGCCAACTTTAAACAATCAACTTTTCAACATTGTTTTGATGCATGTCACCAATTTTATGGTGAGTAGGTGTTAAATAATAAAATACAACTTGTGAGATTTATTTGTCAGGTATGTATTTGGACAGAAAAGGCATTAATCTCACCTGATTAACTTCCAAAAGCATTTTGTTCAAAGCATGGTTGATTTTAGATAACTTTAGCACCCACAGGTGGCATGTATGCTATGTTGTTTATGCAATAATTACATGCATACTGCTTGGCAAACAATTAAATGGACAAAAATAAGTGTTCTCAAATCATTCTCAAAAGTTGGATTCTCAAATATTTTGATACATGTCGCCAATTTGAATGTAAATATAAGATAATTGTTAAGTAAATTTAATGGATAAAATAAGTGTTCACAAATCCTTGACTCATGAGTAATAATAAATCATTACAAACAGTCATACTTTAATTCTATCTCTCTTTCTCTCTGTCACTCTCTCTCTTTGTCTCTCTCTCTCTCTCTCTCTCTCTCTTAAAAATGTAACTATTTCCATATTTTGAAAACAAATTTCTACCTATCCCTTAATTTGTTGATATTCATGTACATGTCTGCATTTTTGCTCTTCCAACAATGTCTGCATTTTAACTTTTTCTAATCAACATATTTATCTGTGTCTATTATTTACATATGTAGATAACTTTAGCTATCGGCATATGGTTGTATGGCACCAACAGAAATACAAAGAAAACAAAAGTTTCAATGAATATAATGTAATTTCCTTCAAATATACCATTTTTTTTCTTATTGTTTTTCTCATGTTGGGTGATTATGTTTGGTGCAAGCTCAAATATTCCAAGGGCAAGTTCAAAAATTTCCAGTCAGCTTGCCTTAGGAAAGCTGACTTTGTACTTGTGAGGAACATTGCTGCATAATTTTAATTGGTCACTGTAGCACTTTATGTATATAAGCACACTTACTAAACAGCCTGCCTGGTTCATAGAAGTTACTCTAGTAGTTTGTGAAACTGATTGTGAATAGACAAACCAGTCTGAGTGGTTCAGACTTTCTTCTGACTGTGACATGCTGTTTCATATTACTGAAAATAGAGATTATTATTTCTAATAGCATTAATTTATTCATCGCTAAATTTCATAAATATTTAACTGCATAATAATGTCACTGGTTATGTAGATTATTTTGAAGTAATGTTTTGCTACAGCGCACCTATACTATTAGGACCTTCATTGTAACATGGTTCATATTATAAGGCCAACATTATACCATGGTTCCTTCTGTGAGGCCCTTCATTATACTGTTGTTCCTATTATAAGGCCTTGATACTGTGGTTCATGTTATAAGGCCAACAGTTTACCCTGGTTCCTGTTATAAGACTCTTCATTATACCATGGTTCCAGTTATAAGGCCTTTCATTATATCATGGTTCCTGTTATAAAGCCTTTCATTATACCATAGTTCATGTTATAAAGCCTTTCATTATACCATAGTTTATGTTATAAAGCCTTTCATTATACCATAGTTCATGTTATAAGGCTCTTCATTAAGGCAAGTATCGTCATGGATTTCATTTAATAAAGTAGTAGTAACATTATATGTACCATGTAGTTCATTATAATGCAGTTTCACTATGGACAGATTTATAATGTAGTCTTGCTATAGGACTATACTGTATAACTCCCATGGACACATTTATAATGCAGTCTTGTTGTAGGATTCTATACTCTATAACGCCCAATGACAAATTTATAATGCAGTCTTACTTTAAGACTGTATTCTCTATGAATCCCATGGACAGATTTAGAATGAAGGTGTACCGTACTGTTTACAGCAGTAATTTGTATGTACTTTCTCCAGAAAAATGTTTGCTATGTTTGTATTAATCCTTAGTCCAGTTTGAATTGTATCTTAAAAAATACATAAAATAAAAACAAAAATGAATATTTTTACTTGCATTTAAACTTATTTTTCAGTGACTTTACCTCGAGAGAAAAAATTCATGACTTGATACAGAAATTCATGCCAGCTGCAGTGGAGCGTGGCAACACAAATATTTCCATCGCTAGCCATGATCTTCTGCATCAAAAAAAGATAAATCTTCAGAAGGGGAACAGAAATATCCGACAGCCTCAGGTGATGGGAACAAAACCAATTTACTATTTAGATGATGAAAGCTTGGAACATGGCAGTGCTGACAGTCCAGATCATGAGTCACCTGATTTCAGTGATTATGGCTTGTACTTGAGTGAGTCAAGAGGATTTTCCAGATACAAGAAAATACCAGCAATAGGAAAAGGTGATTTGTGAATTGGGTAACAACCTGTTAGTAGTGATTAGTTAACTGGGTAACAATCTGTTAATAGTGATTACTTAATTAGGTAACAATCTGTTAGTGGTGATTACCTAATTGGGTAACAATCTGTTAGTAGTGATTACTTAATTGGGTAACAGCCTGTTAGTAGTGATTAGTTAATTGGGTAACAGTCTGTTAGCAGTTATTAGTGAACTGGGTAACAATCTGTTAGTAGTGACTAGTTAATTGGATAACAATCTGTTAGTGGTGATTACTTAACTGGGTAACAATCTGTTAGTGGTGATTAGTGAATTGGGTAACAATCTATTATTGGTGATAAGTTAATTGGGTATTTGAATTATGTAATAATCTTTTATTGAAGATTAGATCAGTTGTAAAGCAAAACTTGTCACTGTAAATTCACTTTGATTTGTGAGTGACACTTTTTGGTTGGTTAGTTAGGGGCTGCCTGAGAAATTTAAGGCATTTGTGACAAAGGATCATCATATGAAGAAAGTTGGACCTGTCCTCTTGCAGTAGAATATCCAAAACCATTCATAACACAAAAATATGTAAAATTACAAGAAGTAAATAAATTCATAATTAGTTTGGTGTGTTATTTTATTTGACACTTGGGGAAAGTCACTATTTATTTTAGCTTCTACTCCAATATTAATAGGAATCTCTCACTTATGTACCATCTATACTCACTTGTAAGTCAAGTACAACCATAAACAACCTAGACACTGATCTGCCATAACATAATGTGCTGTCAGATTAGGGTCTTTGTTCTACTGATTACTCTTGTACAGTTGGACTCAACTTTTAGCAAGTATAAGCAATAATGTCAGTCTGTCATTTCATTTCTTTGTCTTTACATTTGTCTCTCTGCTTGTTGCAAAATTATTTCAGTATGATAAACTAAAAAAGCAAACAGTGATGTTGTATATTATATTTATATCAGTATGATAAGCTTTAATTGTATAGTGTATTATTTATCTTTATATCAAAATGATCAGGCCTTAATGTATGGTATGTCATATATGTTTATATGAAAATGATCAGACCTTAATTGTATGGTATATTATTTATGGTATGGTATTTATGTTTACATCAAAATGATCAGGCCTTAATTGTATGGTATATTATTTATTTTTATATCAAAATGATCAGGCCTTAATTGTATGGAATATTATTTATTTTATATCTAAATGATCAGGCCTTAATTGTATTATATATTATTTATGTTTATATCCCCAAAACATGATCAGACCTTAATTATATGGTATATCATATGTTTATATGAAAATGATTAGGCCTTAATTATATGGTATATTATTTATGTTTACATAAAAATGATGAGGCCTTAATTGTATAGTATATTATTTATGTTTACATCAAAATGATTAGGCCTTAATTGTATGGTGTATTATTTATGTTTACATCAAAATAATTAGGCCTTAATTGTATGGTATATTATTTATGTTTACATCAAAATGATTAGGCCTTAATTATATAGTATATTATTTATATCAAAATGATTAGGCCTTAATTGTGTGGTGTATTATTTATATCAAAATGACCAGACCTTAATTTCACAAATGTATTAAGTCTGATGTCTAGACCAACACATCAGTTTTAAATCAGACTTGAATTTCAGCCAATCAGATTGCTGGATTATTGCCTTAAATTTAAGTCTTAAGTTCTGTTGATGAAACTCGGACCTGCTCATATTCATTATGTTGACACATCAAAATTTTATAAATGTTTATATATCAGTCTCACCATCTTCTCTCATGGGATTTTGGATTACTTATAGTTTTTTAATCACATAAGACTTTTGGATTACATAAACCTTCTGGATCACTTAAGGCTTATGGCTTTTGGATCACTCAAGACTCTTGGATCATTTATGGTTCATGGATCACCTGAAGTGTTTGAATCACTTAAAAAGCTTTTCACTATAAATTTTTGGACTACTTAAGGCTTTTGGATCACTTAAGGATTTTGAATCACTTAAGGCTTTTGGATCACTGAAGGATTTTGGATCACTTAAGACATTTGAACCACTTAAGGTTGCTGAATCACTTAAGACTTTTTGGACCACTTAAGGTTTTTGAATCACTTATGACTTTTGGACAACTTAAGGTTTTTGGATCACTTAAGGATCACTTCAGTCTTTTGGATAAGTTACAACTGTGTTCATTTATCTTTTAGCCTTAGTGGCTTGAAACAAAAACAACTTTAACATTTTCACATAAACATTGCTTTTCGCAAAGGTACATTGAATCTGATTTCTTTTCAAGATGGTGACCTCCAATTTGAAGCAATATTTTTGTATATAAGTTTACCTGGAGATTGCAAAAGTTGGGTTTATTGTAGTATATATCTATCCAAATAGATCCAAATTTGTCCCATTAGCTCAGTTGGTAAAGCACCTTATTACATACCCATTTAATCTAACATAGCTGATCTAGCATTGATACAGATATTCAATCTGTCATTCCACATCAAGCGTTCTGTATAGCATATCCAGCTTGGAACTACTTTTACAACTTGAAAAATTAAATAAAAGTCGGCTTAAAATATATCCAGAATGATTTATTACTGTACTATACATTTTAAATTATTAAAAAATGACAACACACTTTTGGAATTTAAGAAATGCAGTCATATTTGGTGAGAATGGCCACTTTTGCCACTGGGGAATTATGGGAGAGTACTGTCAGTAATGACAGGCAGATTATGTACATTTCATGGTTTCAAGATCAAGAAATTTGAGTTAGTTGAGGTGGACAACAGTATATTGGACAGAAAGTTGACAATGAGTTCTCAGACGAAGCTGGTATGCAAAGCGACATCAAACATGAGAGAGAGAGAGAGAGAGAGAGAGAGAGAGAGAGAGCATGCTATGCCACTTAAATCTTGTATTTGAAGTTTTACAAACTCCAGACAAAGTGTGAAAGACTGAAGGAGTCCTGACAAGATTCAAGGCATAGTTAGAAATGACCTATATTTGGAAAACCTTTACTCCATGTTTAATTCCCAAAAGACACTCCACAGTATAAATCATCTAATCTAACAAACTGAGCTAAAATCTGTTTCAGCTTTATGGTTTCAAAAATATGGTAGCAAAATTATATTTTTTAAGGAGCAAGTGAAAGTGGAGGGACTTAGAATTTGTATGTTAAAATTACAGAAGAATCAAATTCGTTTAGTAAATCTGAGGATAAAACTGAGAAACATTTGCAACATAAAGGTAGATGTATCATAGAGGGCTGCAGCTGCTTTCATTGTGATGCAAATTTAGAAGAATTACATCTTGTTAGAATGTGTTGAGACATTTTCCTTACTGGGTTACATGGAGTGAATTGTATTTTTAAACGTTAAATTCTTTTGACTGTTTTAAGTAGAAAATAATGAGAAGAAAACGGAACAATATTGCAATATTTTTTAGAAGCTATTTGTTAATTATATCCAAAAAGTTAACATTAAAAGTCTAGTCTTCATGTTATAAGGAAACAGAATCTTTGATTTTCTAAAAATATATGCTTAAAGTATGACTTTAAGTTCAATTTATGAACAATTTCTTGTATTAAATGAAACAATGCAAATAGTTTGAATATACTGTAAATTTATGAACTTTCTGTGTAAACTTGAATGTATTTAATTGCTGTTAGTCTGTCAAATTTTCCCAGAAATTTGCTTTGATGTAGTGTCTATTGAGTAAGTAGTGTGAGAAAAGGCATCCTTACTGGTCCAAAACCTATGTTCCATTTGAGAGTAAGGAAACAAGTTGACTTGCCTGTGACAGCAGATTAAATCCATTCATTCATGTTCTATGCATTTATAAAATTTGAAGCTAGTCACATATCTGCAATGCAGACAGACTGATGACATAACTCCACAGTAGATATTTAGGCCCAGCCTCAGTTATGTACATGGTGACAGGTTTTATAATATCTTTCATAACGCTGAATGCCTAATTCATTTTTTTAAAGTATACATTAAATAATTTTTTAAATAGTACCATTAAAAGCAATGCATCAAAAACCTTCTAACAAAGTACAGTTGAAAGCAACCAATCAAAAATTTTCTCACAAGTACCATTAAAAAGCAACCAATCAAAAACCTTCTTACAAAGTACCATTAAAAGCAACCAATCAAAGCTTCTCATACAGTTCTATTAAAAAGCAACCACTCAAATCTTCTTACAAAGTCCTTTATTATTTTATTTACAGTTGTATAAAATTCAATGTATTTTTTGTATTATTGTGTTTTTACAGATGGCAGCAAATCAGCAGATGCAGTACCCAAGTTGCCATCAGTTTCTCTTGGTCTGCCAGAGTTACCTACAGGAATTTGCCAGACAAAACCTTTCACCTATAGGAAACATTACAACCTTGATTTTACTCTAGGTAATGTTACCATTATACATCTCAGTTGTTGTTTTAGAATACCTATTGAAATGTAGATATTTATACTTCTCTGTCAACAATTTAGTCAATGAAATACTAAAGTTGGATATGTGAAACTATGGGCCTTCTAATGTTTGTTTTTTTAAAAAGTGAACATATATATGTGTGTGTGTGTTTATATATATATATATATATATATATATATATATATATATATATATATATATATATATATATATATATATATATATATTTAAATGTATATGTTCACAAAGGAACAATAACAATTGAGATAAAAACTGTACTCTTACTGTGCTAATTTTGGTTCTAATTAATTGATTAGTTAAACTATTTATTAATTTCCCCAATTCTTAATTTATTATTATGCTCACTTACAGTCCAACTACAAACAACATAAATCCAGATCTGCCATTCTATAAAGTACTGTCAGATCAAGAGCTGTGTTGTTTATTCTATTGATTACTTCTAATAAACTGCATGGACCCAGTTCTGCTAGTGCATTATGTGATGGCAGACCTGGGTCTGTGTTGTTTGTTCTACTGATTACTTGTAATAAACTGCATGGACCCAGTTCTGCTAGTGCATTATGTGATGGCAGGCCTGGGTCTGTGTTGTTTGTTCTACTGATTACTTGTAATAAACTGCATGGACCCAGTTCTGCTAGTGCATTATGTGATGGCAGACCTGGGTCTGTGTTGTTTGTTCTACTGATTACTTGTAATAAACTGCATGGACCCAGTTCTGCTAGTGCATTATGTGATGGCAGGCCTGGGTCTGTGTTGTTTGTTCTACTGATTACTTGTAATAAACTGCACGGACCCAGTTCTGCTAGTGCATTATGTGATCGCAGATGCAGTTTGTGCAGTCTGTGTAGTTTGCAATAGCTTTTGACTTGTAAGTATATATGGTAAGTTCTTGCTATCATTCTTTGGGTTAACTGTCAATCAGTCATATTTTATACATGGTTTAATTTTATTGCTGCAGGTAAGCGTAAAGTAACATTTTTAAAAAAATAATTATATTGAAATAAGTCTGCTATTTACAAGAATATATAAAGAAAAGTACATATGACCATCACAAATTAAATGACCATCACTAATTTAAATGACCATCACTAATTTTTAAAACATATGACCATCACTAATTTAAAACATGACCATCACTCATTTAAAACATATGACCACCATCAGCAATTTAAAACATATGACCACCATTATGGTTTTGAAACATATGACCACCATCAATAATTTAAAATATATGACCATCACTAATTTAAAACTTATGACAGTCACTAATTTAAGACATATGACACTATCACTAATTTAAAACATATGACCATCACTAATTTAAAACATAAGTACATATGACTGTCACTAATTTAAAATGTAAGTACATATGACTGTCACGAATTTAAAACATAAGTACATATGACCATTGCTAATTTAAAACATAAGTACATATGACCATCGCTAATTTAAAATATAAGTACATATGGCCATCACTAATTTAAAACATCAGCATGTACTTATGGTATCTAGAACTGACATTACATAATGTTACACTAACTGAACCAATCGACTGTTGTAATCCCCAATAATCTGTAACTATAGGTGTCACTACACTAACTGAGTCACTAAAGGTATCATTACACTAATTGAGTCACTATAGGTATCACTACACTAACTGAGTCACTAAAAGTATCACTACACTAATTGAGTCACTAAAAGTATCACCACACTAATTGAGTCACTATAAGTATCATTATAATACTAATTGAGCCACTGTAGGTATCACTTTTCTAATTCAGGTACTATAGGTATCACAACATTAATTGAGTCACTGTAGGTGTCACCACACTAATTGAGTTACTAAAAATATCATTACACTGATTGAGCCACTATAGGTATCGCTTTACTAATTGAGGTACTGTAGGATACCTACAGTACCTCAATTAGTAAAGCGATACCGATAGACATTGAGTCACTATAGGTGTTGCTACACTAAATGAGTCACTATATGTATCACTACATTAATTGAGTCACAATGTAATCCAGCCCAAATTCCTTTTCTCTCTCACTCCACATTTCGTTGTAGTTTGTCTGTTATGCATGAGAGGGAGGGGGAACAGAAAGCAGAAAAGATTGTGATGAAAATGTGTACCATATTAAATTTATTTAGAAAACAAGGATTATTAATACTTTTTATCATTATTTTCATACATCACTAATGATTAATGTGTGGAAATTCATTATTGATCTAGAATCAACTGCAAATGGTTGCTAGAATGTTGATATATACATATTATTGCACCATGGGCAGATGACAATTTGATATACCAATAGTATTGATATATCAAATTGCTTTATACCAACACTTTAAATGCCGTGTTATTTTTAATGTATGTGGTATGTATAGATATATATATATATATATATATATATATATATATATATATATATATATATATATGTGTGTGTGTGTGTGTGTGTGTGTGTGTGTTCTTTTGTTTGTTTTCATGCAAAGTTCATATTAGTTTCATTACCTAGCTACTGTTTCATATTTGCATTAACATGCAGCCTTGTTGTCTCATTGTATTCTTAATCAGATGGCGAAAGAAAACTAAGGACAAAAAGAAAATATGGTTTGAAAAGTTTTCATTATAAATCTGGATTTCAATTTTTTTTTAATTGCACAGTTGTTATGGTTTGGGTAATGACTTTGGGAAAGGAATGTAAAACATGCTGATATGCTGTTAGAACTGTTTTATAATGGTTGAGGTTTTCAAACCAGTTGTTGACAAGTCCAAAGATTATTCAGGTCCCATGATGTGAAGTTACTTAGAGTGAAGCCTGTCTTCTTTTTTCAAGGTGAATGCAGATTGAATTACAGGTTAACACACACAACATATGCTATATGCACTTGAAAAACCTTCTTGGTTTTTACTGTAGCATGCTAAAAAGGACTTCATTTGAAGAAAGGGGTCATTCTTAGTTGACCTCATGCCATTTGAAGAAAGGGGAAATTCTGAGTTGCCATTATGCCATTTGAAGAAAGGGGCCATTCTGAGTTACTGTATGCAGTTTAAAGATAGCTGTCATTCTGAGTTACCCTCATGCCATTTAAAGAAAGGGGCCATTCTGAGTTACCCTCCTACCATTTGAAGAAAGGGGCCATTCTGAGTTACCCTCATGCTATTTGAAGAAAGGGGCCATTCTGAGTTACCCTCATGCCATTTAAAGATAGGGACCATTCTGGGTGGTGCTCATGCCATTGGAAGAAGGGGTCATTCTGATTTGCCTTTATGCCATTTAAAAATAGGGACCATTCTGAGTTGCCCTCATGCCATTTGAAGATAGGGGCCATTCTGAATTGCCTCTTGGCAGCAGGTTTCTAATACATCATGATATGCACACTTGCCAGAGGGGACTGATGGTGATAGGAGCCATGGTGGTTCAGAGGTAAGTATTGTGGACTCATGATTGTACCAAGCAGGTTTGAATCCTGCCATCATGCCAGTCTGGAATGGATACAATTAGGCATCTTTAGGCAAGGCATTTTACTTCAGTTGCCTAAGCACTTAATAACCTAGATGTGTTGCTGTCCTGCCAAACCATAGTAAACTGAAACAATTATTCTTTGCATCACACTTACTAAATTACTTATCATTGCATCACACTGACTCAATAACTTATCTTTACATCACACTGACTCAATAACTTATCATCACTGTTTGGAAATTGAATGATTTCCATAAAATGTTTCATCAAAAAATAAATTGCAGAAATAACATTTAAACTTGAAGGTGCAAGTTTTTCATTGATGGTTGAGATGCAGAATTTTATTTTGCATTCTTAGCTGATGGTTCTTCCACTAGATTTCTCAGTTTGATCACTGCAGTTATCTACAAGTCTCTTTCTGACAGTCAAGTACATTTGATTAGAATGAGATGAATCAAGTACATTTTACTTGCATTGGAATGATATGAGTCAAGTACATTTGACTTGGATTAGAATGAAACGAGTCAAGTACATTTGACTTGCACTGGAATGAGATGAATCAAGCACATTTGACTTGGATTAGAAAGAGATGATTCTAGTACATTTGACTTGCATTGGAATGAGATGAGTCAAATACATTTGACTTGGATTAGACTGAGATGAGTCAGGTACATTTGACTTGGATTAGAATGAGTCAAGTATATTTGACTTGCACTGGAATGAGATGAATCAAGTACATTTGACTTGGATTAGAATGAGATGAGTCAAGTACATTTGACTTGGATTAGAATGAGTCAAGTACATTTGACTTCCACTAGAATGAAATGAATCAAGTATATTTGACTTGGATTAGAATGAGATGAGTCTAGTACATTTGACTCAGATTAGAATGAGATGAGTCAAGTACATTTGACTTGCACTGGAATGAGATGAATCAAGTACATTTGACTTGGATCAGAATGAGATGAGTCAAGTACAGTTGACTTGGATTAGAATGAGATGAGTCAAGTACATTTTACTTGCATTGGAATGAGACGAGTCAAGTACATTTAACTTGGATTAGAATGAGATGAGTCAGTTACATTTGACTTGTATTGGAATGAGATGAGTCAAGTACATTGACTTGGATCAGAATGAGATGAGTCAAGTACATTTGACTTGCATTGGAGTGAGATGAATCAAGTACATTTGACTTGGATTAGAATGAGATGAGTCAAATACATTTGACTTACATTGGAATGAGATGAATCAGGTACATTTGACTTGGATTAGAATGAGAGGAGTCAAGTATATTTGACTTGGATCAGAATGAGATGACTCAAGTACATGTGTCTTGCATTGGAAAGAGATGAGTCAAGTACATGTGACTTGCATTGGAATGAGATGAGTCAAATACATGTGTCTTGCATTGGAAAGAGATGAGTCAAGTACATATGTCTTGCATTGAAAAGAGATGAGTCAAGTACATATGTCTTGCATTGGAAAGAGATGAGTATTTTCTAAATTACTCATGAGGTTACAGTTTTTTCCTAGTTATCATTAATGTCAAATGACTTAGTAAGTAATTGTCCAGTATGGAATGTAATGATGTTATCATGAGCTTAATGTGTCATGATGTCACTTTTTTGTAATGATACAAGTCGTCATGAGCATAATATGTTGTGATGTTTTTATTTTTTCAGTTATCATGAGCCTAATGTGTTGTGATGGCTCAACTTTTGTATGATATCATTACTATAACTGCATGGGGTTTGTTCTGCTTTGGGATGTATCACCCAGTGTACAAAGTAGCTTGCTTGACCATGTTCCATGTTCCAGCTTACAGAAAATTCAACTGCTTTTTTTAAAAAACTGACCATTGCCTGTAGATTGCTGCTATTTATGTCTAACAAAGATGTATCAATCAGAATGCTCTAATGGTCGAATGCTAATGACAAAAGTGACCATGGGAAATATCTATCACGTAAAATGTACTAATGGTCCAATGCTGATGACGCAACTGACCATAGTAAATATATATCAGTCAAAATGTATGAATGGTCCAATGCTGATGACACAACTGACCATTATAAATATGCATCAGTCAAAATGTACTAATGGTCCAGTGCTGTTGAAATAACTGACCATGATACATACGTATCAATCAAAATGTAATAATGGTCCAATGCTGTTGACACAACTGACCATGGTAAATATCTATCAAGTAAAATGCACTAATAGTCCAGTGCTGATGATACATCTGACCATGGTAAATATGTAACAATCAAAATGGTCCAGTGTTGATGATACATCTGACATCATAAGCATCAATCAAAATGTACTAAGGGTTCAAAGCAGGTGACACAGGTGACCATAGTAAATGTGATGATGATATATCATGGCGACAATGTATGATTACATCACTAGTGGAATGCCAGTCCATCAGAGGTTAATGCCTAGCAGATTCAGGTACTCATTTGCAGCTGTGTTTGGCTAGTTTCCCTCCATAGCCTTTTGCATTTTTTCTCAAGGGGAAAACAGCAGTGTTGGTCTAGAACCCTCCATAGCCTTTTCATTTTTTCTCATGGGAAAAACAGCGGTGTTGGTCTAGAACCCCTCCATAGCCTTTTGCAGTTTTTCTCAAGGGAAAAAACAGCAGTGGACATTGAATAAATTGAACCTTCAACCTTTTGATCCCTAAGTTTGTACATTATGTGCACACTTTGGTGGCAGTATTCACATGTACAGTATGTGCATACTTTGGTTGCAGTGCTCACATGTACAGTATGTGCACACACTATGGTGGCATTATTCAATGTAATCGAGTCTGTTTGTCTGTTTTAAATATTATATTAGGGTTTGGTTTGTAAGATTGATTGATATAGGCATGTGCATTTATTTCTACTTGAAATATTCATGGATACTGTAAATCACAGTATAATATTAGCAAATTAGTAACATAAAAGTTTATGGATGGAGTCTATTATCAATGTATGGTAGTTTATAATGATTAGCTGCTGACAATGAAAGCTTTAAAAAAAATATGGAGAAATATCAGTCAGAATATTTGTTTAATGCCACTTTTTGGTAGTATGCCCTTTGTATGTCATGGCACTTTTTGGTAGTATGCCCTTTATATGTCATGGCACTTTTTGGTAGTATGCCCTTTGTATGTCATGGCACTTTTTGGTACTATGCCCTTTGTATGTCATGGCACTTTTTGGTACTATGCCCTTTGTATGACATGGCACTTGTTGGTAGTATGCCCTTGGTATGACATGTAACTTGTTGGTATTATGCCTTTTGTATGACATGTAACTTGTTGGTATAATGCCCTTTGTATGATATGGCACTAGTTGAATTTCATCCTTTGTATAATATGATGATTGTGAAGCCACATTTAAATTTATCTAGCCCAGGTTGAAAAAAGTTAGAACTATCACTCCAGGTAAACACTGACATTTGTTTTTGTATTTGATTTTTCATCATAAAATATTTTAGGGTGTATCATTTTTGTAACTTAATTCACAAAATTTTTCTAATCACAAATAATGGTTTATTTTGAAAAATTATTGTATCATCTTTATGCTTCAGCCTTTTAGTTCAGCTATTCAGCTATAACAGCCCCTTAGTTTAGCTATTCAACCATAACAGGCCTCTTAGTTTAGCTATTCAACCATAACAGCCCCCTTAGTTTAGCTATTCAACCATAACAGGCCCCTTGGTTTAGCTATTCAACCATAACTGCCCCCTTAGTTTAGCTATTCAACCATAACAGCCCACATAGTTTAGCTATTCAACCATAACAGCCCCTTAGTTTGGATATTCAATGATAATATGCATGCACTACAGCGTGAATATTTAGCTTGAATATAACTTAATTCATCATCTGATACCATGGAAGATAACCATTTCATGTATTATATAATTACCATGAAGATAAACATAGTCTGTATTATATAATTACCATGAAGATAACCATTTCACATATTATATAATTACCATGAAGATAACCATTTCACATATTATATAATTACCATGAAGATAACCATTTCCTGTATTATATAATTACCATGAAGATAACCATTTCCTGTACTATATAATTCCCATGAAGATAACCATTTCATGTATTATTTAATTATCATGAAGATAACCATTTCATGTATTATATAATTATCGTGAAGATAACCATTTCATGTATTATATAATTACCATGAAGATAACCATTTCATGTATTATATAATTACCATGAAGATAACCATTTCCTGTATTATATAATTACCATGAAGATAACCATTTCATGTATTATATAATTACCAAGAAGATAACCATTTCATGTATTATATAATTATCATGAAGATAACCATTTCATGTATTATATAATTACCATGAAGATAACCATTTCATGTATTATATAATTACCATGAAGATAACCATTTCATGTATTATATAATTACCATGAAGATAACCATTTCCTGTATTATATAATTACCATGAAGATAACCATTTCCTGTATTATATAATTATCATGAAGATAACCATTTCATGTATTATATAATTACCATGAAGATAACCATTTCCTGTATTATATAATTACCATGAAGATAACCATTTCATGTATTATATAATTACCAAGAAGATAACCATTTCATGTATTATATAATTACCATGAAGATAACCATTTCCTGTATTATATAATTACCATGAAGATAACCATTTCCTGTATTATATAATTACCAAGAAGATAACCATTTCATGTATTATATAATTATCAAGAAGATAACCATTTCATGTATTATATACTTACCATGAAGATAATCATTTTCTGTATTATATAATTACCATGAAGATAACCATTTCATGTATTATATAATTACCACGATGATAACCATTTGATTTATTATATAATTACCATATTAATATTACCATATATGCTCTTGAAAGATCTTATTACAAGCTGTGTAGACCAAGATCTGATGATGAAATCACAGTGTAGACTAAAATCAGCCATTGGCATACGTATTAGTATAAAAATAATAGCTACAGCTGACCATGGATACTAGTGCTGTATTAATAGAATATCCTTCAGTTGGCCATATAACTAGTATGAATACAGTAGTCTTCAATTGGCCATATAACTAGTATGAATACAGTAGTCTTCAATTGGCCATATAACTAGTATGAATACAGTAGTCTTCAATTGGCCATAACACTAGTATAAACACAGTAGTCTTCAATTGGCCATATAACTAGTATGAATACAGTAGTCTTCAATTGGCCATAACACTAGTATGAACACAGTAGTCTTCAATTGGCCATAAATACCAATATTAATAGTATAGCCTCCAACTGGCCACCTATACTAGTTCAATTAGAATTGCCTTCTGTGGGCCATACATTCTCTTGTGATTAGAATTGCTTTCAGCTGTCCATACATACTAGAATGAATAGAATAGACTTCAATTAGCAGTCTGTAGAAATTCTACAGAATAGCTTTGTAACCATTTGTTTAAGCTATACATCATTTGTTTCTCTATCCATATTTGTATTAAATTGTTATGATATAAATATTAAAGATTTTTTTGTCAATGATATTATTCATTTTAGGTTTCTAGTTTATGCACAAGTAATGTATATTTATATAGACTGAACTTTCCAACATGAGTAATTTGCTGTGAAATGGTTAAAAATAGAATTGGCATTATACCTGTGTGTAGAATTTGCTAAAAACCTAAATTCATTGTCATAACAGACATTTATCTATCATGCCTATCATAAACCATTAACAACCTAAAGTCATTGTTGTAACACACATTTGTCTGTCATGCCTATCATAACCCATTAAAAACCTAAAGTCATTGTTGTAACACACATTTATCTGTCATGCCTATCATAACCCATTAAAAACCTAAAGTCATTTTTGTAACACACATTTGATCATGTTATTGCAGAATGTGAAGAATTTGTCCAGAAGGAGTACAATACAAATTCAAACAACAGGATCTGACAAGCAATATTTTGACATTTGTAGAATGCTTTAAAAGACCTTATAAGCATATTTACTCACAAAGAGATGAATATTATCTTTGTATATGACAGTTTTGACCCAAAGTAGACAAATATTTGAATGAACTGCTTTAAAGAATTGTAACCTGATACATTCAGTTGTCTCATCTATATTATGTATACATTTTAACTAATATGAAAATAAGACTAACTCTATGATGCGTGACTGTTTATAATTTACAGCATCTTTACCAGACATGTGGGTTCATAGACTGCCTTCTGTCAATGGAATAGGATTGCCTTCTGTCAATTGGATAGCATTGCCTTCTGTCAATGACATAGCATTGCCTTCTGTCAATGAGATAGCATTGCCTTCTGTCAGTGGGATAGCATTGCCTTCTGTCAGTGGGATAGCATTGCCTTCTGTCAATGGGATAGCATTGCCTTCTGTCAATAAGATAGCATTGCCTTCTGTCAATGGGATAGCATTGCCTTCTGTCAGTGGGATAGCATTGCCTTCTGTCAATGAGACAGCATTGCCTTCTGTCAATGGGATAGCATTGCCTATTGTCAGTTTACTGAATTTACTGATCCATCTTGAAAATAATTGTACTAGAATTGCTTTTTTATAGCTCTCATCTTTTCTCTGGATTGAAGAGGAATATTTTCAAGGGAGAAAATTACATTTACCTTTCTACTGAAGAAATCTTACTTCAGATATACCTGTTATGAGAGCCATGTACGATTGAACTTGTATATACAAATAAAAGAAATTTGGGTATAGCAAATTCCTGCATAAATCAAAGATTAGTGTTGTTATGTATATGTAATTTAATTACTTGTGTGTTTTAAATTCTTTTTTATTTTATTTTTGTTTCATTACATTTTATTGTAATGATAATCTTCATTGGATTTGAATATATTTTTGGAAAATTCACTTCTCTGTTTTGACCTGATTTGAACATAAAAGATATTACATTTTCACTATTTTTAGTTCACCTTGGTTGAGATATTTGTAAACATTGAATGAAAATGATTGGCTATTACCAAGATCATGTTCAGCCCACGTGTTAGCTAAGTTGTAAACAGCCTTTCTTTTTTATTTATTTCCAGCGTGAGAATCTGATTCTTAGCTAGGGTTATTTTGGCCTATGTGTTAAATGGCATTTATTTTTTACTGCGCTGTTCAAATTAGTGATCATGTAACCCCATCATGTGAGCCACCATGTGATCTAAAATCGTGGGTTGAAACAGACATTTCTAGTAGATTTAGGCAGTCGTATTTTTACACCGTTAGAGCTCAAGGTGTTTTTTTTAATGTTGATGCCAGTTGATTTAGACTTCTTCTATTTTGTGGGTTTAATAATTTCTATTCTCTGGAAAACAACACAAGTGCTTTTCTTTATTAAAATTCTGGGACAAAAACATTTAGTGGAAATTTATTCTGGAATTCTAAACAGAACATTATAAATTGTGATTCAACAAGGACCTGTTGCCATCAGTACAATGACCTCATCTGATGTCAATGCCTTCCATATTGGAACTTCATCAAGATTCGAACCTGGATTCAATTAGAACTGTTTAGTGATAGGACTTATATTTTTCAATTCTAGGATTGATTTTTGGATTATATTCACAAACCGTAAGTCCTATTTCATATTTTTATCTTGTTTTTTGGGAGAAATAAATTATTTTGTTAAAATTTACAAAGCTTGTTGACTTCACTCTTTTCTTTTGTTACTTTTGTATGAGCCTACACATAACAGTTTTAAGTTTGGTCCACCATTCTGGAAACTAAAGTTAGGTCCACCCACTACACTGGAGACTATAGTTAGGTCCACCACTCTGGAAGCTGTAGTTAGGTCCACCACTCTGGAAGCTGTAGTTAGGTCCACCCCCTACTCTGGAAGCTATAGTTAGGTCATCCACTCTGGAAGCTACATTTTTCATCAAATTTTGAAATCTATCTTTGTAGGTATTTCTTTGCTAACTAAATTCAGTTTATAACACTTTTCTCTATCCATTTCTATTTGTAATACTATTCTCTATCCATTTCTGTTATAACACTTTTCTCAGTCCATTTCTATTTATAACATTTTTCTCTAACCATTTCAGTTTATAACACTTTTCTTAATCAGAAGGTTCTCATTATAAACAGACTTTTTAATGCTTTAACTTATTTTGTTAACAAAAAATAATTATTTCAGCTCCAGTTCCCACACCACCCACAAGCATACGTGATACAGGAACACCTGCATCCGACCATGGCACCACCATCAGGGTGAATGTTACTTCCACACAAATGAGTGATTCAGGAACAGTAACTCCAGTTGACTATGAAAAAAGATGCCAAGAGGCAGAACAGAAGGCTCAGGTACTGATGTTCTTCAAAACATACATAGCTTTGTTTAACCAGATCTGTGAGATCTCTGCCAGATGAGGATCTGTTTTAAAAAATGTTTGCTTATAATACCAGAACAAGGTTTATCTAAATTTTGAAAAGTGATTTGATTCAATGGTAAGATGAGATGAGGTAGTATCTGATTATGATGTCATCATGTTTTGTGTGCATCATGTTGTTTGTGATGTCATCATGTTTTGTGTGCATCATGTTGTTTGTGATGTCATCATGTTTTGTGTGCATCATGTTGTTTGTGATGTCATCATGTTTTGTGTGCACGCACTTTGGGCTGATTGAGATACACACCTTGCAACAAGATTTGTTTCAATGATACCTCTGTAAGCTTACAATATATTTTTGCCTTGAATGAAAGTATGTTATATATGAATAAGTTTTGAGATAGTCAATAATGTCATGCTCTCCCAGAACAAAGTGCCTTGTATTAGTAACAGTGATCAGTGAAGCATTTCAGAGGTCCTTGTATGGTGGAGATCCCATGGTGCTACATGGTAGTATGGTGGAAAGAGACAATGCAACATATAACAACTACATTGTTGGTTGAAGACTTTAGTATGTCCTCAAGAATAGGTATTTACAACTGTATGTGTTTCTTACTGTTGGGAATACAATGCTATAATAAATTTATGCTTTCTATTGAATCTCCATAAGCCTATGCTAATACTTCCATTCAACAAACGTTCTGCTGCATCACCAAAAGCCTAATTTATGTTAGTACTTCCACTTGTACAAGTTTCTACTGAATCCCTAAAAGCCAATCTTAGTAATTCCATTTGTCAAAGTTTCTGACAATAAGTTAAGGCTTAAAGCAAGTGTACATGTACAATATTAGGAAGTAGTAAATAAGGTCACTGCAGCTAGATATTGCCTACATTTGTTAGCAAAATTCTTAAAGTAATGGAACATTTTATAAAGTATATAATAGTTATCAATGGGATTATTATCCATTATCATAATGTATTTTCCATGAATCCATTTTGTTCATGAAATTTCCATGCATTTAACAAATAGTTTTAATTATCTTAGAATACCACTATATTTTGGTTTACATGACAAAGTATAACGGTATATTTGGTTTACATTACACAGTTCAGGATACCAGTATATTTGGTTTACATGACACAGGATAATGGTTTATTTGGTTTACATGACACAGGATACCAGTATATTTGGTTTACATGACACAGGATAATGGTTTAATTTGGTTTACATGACACAACTCAGGATACCAGTATATTTGGTTTACATGACACAGGAAATGGTTTATTTGGTTTACATGACACAGGATAATGGTTTATTTGGTTTACATGATACATGATAATGGTTTATTTGGTTTACATGACACAGGATACCAGTATATTTGGTTTACATGACACAGGATACCAGTATATTTGGTTTACATGACACAGGATAATGGTATATTTGGGTTACATGACACAGGATAAAAGTATATTTGGTTCACATGACACAAGATAATTATACATTTGGTTTACCTGACACAACTCACGATACCAGTATATTTGGTTGACATGACACAGGATGATGGTATATTTGGTTTACATGACACAGGATAATGGTATGTTTGATTTACATGATACAGGATACCGGTACATTTGGTTTACAAGACACAACTCAGGATACTAGTATATTTGCTTCATATGACAAAACTCAGACTGGATAACAATTAGTTTGATTCTTTTCAAAATAATCTTGATGAGTTTCAAGTTCTGTTAACTATTTTCTCCTGTCTAAACAGTTTTAAGACATTACACCTTCTGTTAGAAGTTTTCTTTGATTTAAAACAATGGTCATAAGTAACAAGTTCTGTATTTTAAAAACAATTATCATACATTAACAGTTCTGTTAGCAGATTTGGGGTTTTAGTTATATTTCATTTTCCTGTAAAAGTGTTTTCCACCCTTTAACAGTCAACATTCCCTAGGAGTACTATTGACAGATATTGTAATGTATCATATACTATTGACAGCTATTGTAATGTATCATATACTATTGACAGATATTGTAATGTATCATATACTATTGACAGAGATTGTAATGTATCCTGTGCAGGTAAAACCCATTATGACACGATTCTTTATAACGTGATTGCACTTATAACATGAATGCAGCATGGCTCTCATTTTTTAATTTAAGGTGACCTCTCTTTTTTAACATCCTAAATACATGCTCTCAGAAAAGCCGATTATTCATATACGAAGCAAATTATATGTTCAAGAGGTTAGTTAAAACTGATGACATTGAAATTTCAGTGCACATTTTCTATGGGAAGTTTTTCCCGCTTATATCGCGATGTTATTCCTAGGACCCTGAGCATTGCATTATAACGGGCTTTACCTGTATTATTGACAGATATTGTAATCCATCATATACTATTGGCAGGAATTGTAATGCATCATAAACTATTGGCAAATATTGTAATGTTTCATATATTATTGGCAGATATTGTAATACATTTTATACTATTGACAGATATTGTAATGCATCATATACTATTGGCAGATATTGTAATGCATCATATACTATTGACAGGAATTGTAATGCATCATATACTATTGATAGGAACTGTAATGCATCATATGCTATTGACAGATATTGTAATACATCATATACTATTGACATATTGTAATACATCATATACTATTGACATATATTGTAATACATCTTATACTATTGACAGAAATTGTAATGTACCATATACTATTGACAGATATTGTAATGCATCATATTGATGAACAATAAGACACAACAAAAAAATAAATTTTAATGATATACAGTGAAACGCAGGCATAACACATTTTGTATGTACATGATTGTGACATGGCTCCCAAGATGTTACAATAATTTTTACCAATTACTTGAAGTGCTATCAAGTTTTAGTGCCAAACTAAACATTTTCTAATTGTACAAGATATGTTGTATACTTGAAGAATAAAAGTGTCTGATCACTGGGTACATTTTATATGAATAAAGATGTTAAAATTTTCAATGAAATCAGCCAGCGAATACATGCTTTGATATTTTAACTACACCAGTGAGATCAGCCAGAGAGTACATTCTTTTATACTTTAATTATGCCAATGAGATCAGACAGAGAGTACATGCTTTAACGCATTAACTATGTAAATGAAATCAGACAGAGAAAACAGGCTTTGATATTTTAACTGTGTAAATGAAATCAGAGAAAACATGCTTTGATATTTTAACTATGTAAATGAAATCAGACAGAGAGTACATGCTTTGATATTTTAACTATTCCAATGAGATCAGACAGAGTACATGCTTTAATGCATTAACTATTCATACATTGTTAAAGAATCAGATAACCCAAAGACTGAGGCCCCCATCAATTTAGATTAACCCCTCCTCCCATATTCCAAATAAATTGTCAGAGTGAGAAAAGGTGTTATGTAATTTTCCCAAAAATAAACCATTTACATGCTGATGCAGTCTGACAGAAAAAAGCACTGGTAAATTCATGTATAATACAACATGACATGACATGGCTCTCTTCTTCAAATCCAATATTAAATATGCAGTCACTGTGCATTACTTTTATTATTTAGTATGCACTGATTTAAAATAGTGACTGTACAGCACATAACTTTGCACCCATTCCACTGCCCACACCCCTTTTTGTGTATTGTATACACACGCATCCTTTTCTTCAACTGACTTGTCACACTATTGTGACACAAAATGGTATATAGCCTGATGGTACTCTGAGACCCTGACCATGTTTTAGCATGATGGCACTGTGGACTCTGACCATGCTTTAGTATGATGGCACTCTGTGGACCCTGACCATATTATAGCATGATGGCACTCTGTGCATCCTAACAATATTATAGCAAGATGGCACTCTTTGGACCCTGACAATGTTACAGCATGATGGCATTTTTTGGACCCTGACAATGTTATAGCATGATGGACCCTGACAATGTTACAGCATGATGGCATTTTTTGGACCCTGACAATGTTATAGCATGATGGTAATCATGTTATAATGAAGTTTCACTGTTGTTAACTTCAGTTTTATTGAAATAATAATAACTATCATTATTATTAATGCTATTAAGGACATTATTATTATTATTGTTTTAAAATATATTATTTTTACTACTGTTATTATTATTATTATTACTATTATTATTAATACATAAGCCTTCACAGTTTATACTGCATATCTATTTGCATTGGTTGACAAATAAAATGGTAGATAGTAACCCAAGGGAGGTAATTTAAAGATAAAGAACAGTTATTGGATAAAAATTGTCCATATAATGATTTAAAACACATTGCCAACCCACTCCACCTCCATCAGATATCATCATGAACATTTATATCATGATTTTCATTGTATTACTTAATGCTGCAATATTGTATACCAAGAATTGTGTTGCCTTTCTTTCAGAGGAGATATTTGTCTGGACATCTACTCCCCAGCATATCTGTAATTACTTTTCTCATCATTGTGGTATTTGGATATATGCTTTACATGGCAAGATGGTTTATTGAATAATATATCAGAGAACTAATAGCTGGATATTTGTTTTACATGGCATAATGGTCTATTGAATAATATATCAAACAGAGAACTAATAGCTAGATATTTGTTTTACATGGCATAATGGTCTGTTGAATAATATATCAAACAGAGAACTAATAGCTAGATATATGTTTTACATGGCATAATGGTCTATTGAATAATATATCAAACAGAGAACTAATAGCTGCTAATGAGAAGTTGAGCTAGTTAATATAATGAACCCTTTCAATGCTTATTTAATTTTGAATGTTTGTTTTCATTTTAGCGATTTCAGTCTTTGAACAATGTAACCTGTTCAAGCCAACATAATTGTACTATATATACTCTCCTTTAAGTCAAGTTTAACTGAAAATAATATAGACCCTGATCTGCATAATGTGCCATCAGATCAGGATCGATATAGTTTGTTTGCTGATTACTCCAGAAAAACTGTTTAGACCCAAATCTGCTGGCCCATTATACAGTAGCAGATATGGGTCTATATTATTTGCATTTGGACTTGACTTACAAGTATATTCTGACAGTACTTACTGATTGTATGAATTGAGTGATGGACATTATCAAAACGGATTTGAAATTTCAATTTCAGTTATTGTGAAAATGTCATAACAGTGGAAGGGTTCATACAAGAAAGTGGTTAAATGTCATAACACTGGAGGGGTAATTACAATGTAGTGGTAAAATGTCATAACACTGGAAGGGTTCATACACTGTAATGATAAAATGTTATAACATTGGAGAGGTAATTACATTGTAGTGGTAAACTGTCATAACACTGGAGGGGAAATTATATGTGGTAAAATGCCATAACACTGGAGGGGTAATTACAATGTAGTGGTAAAATTTCATAACACTTGAGGAGTAATTACAATGTAGTGGTAAAATATAACACTGGAGGGGAAATTGCATGTGGTGGTAAAATGTCATGACACTGGAGGGGTAATTTCAATGTAGTGGTAAAATGTCATAACACTGGAGGGGTAAATACAATGTAGTGGTAATGGGTACAATGTGTCGGATGTAAGGTTTCAGTAGAATATGTTTGGTAAGTGTGGGTACATGGATAACTGAGGACTCTGTATTAGAAATAATAGTATTGTAGGATGATAGATAACTGAGGACTCTGTATTGAAAAGATCAGTATTGAGGGTACATATATAACTGAGGACTCTGTACTGAGATTAAGGTTCAGAAATATAAATCCAATAGTGATTCTAATAGAAAGTATCATGGATTCTAATCCACTAGTTGCTTACAGTATTTAATTTGAAAAGGGTTTCTACATTTTTTGCTATACCACCCTTATACACACTGTTCATTTAATTGACTGAAAGCAAATATCTTGGAACTTCATCATTTAAAAAAATTGACTTGACCTTCATTTCTGTGCAAGTACTATTAATCATTTTATATTAAAACACACAGTTAACTGAATTACCTAATTAAAAAGGAGTGGTCATATCAATGTTAAACTGGTTTAATATTAGTTTTCATGATGTTAAGTCTTGCCTACAAAAAAATATAACTAATTTATTATTTTATTCAAAAAGATAATTAGAATTTACTGCCATTACCTGTGAAACAGATCCTGTGGGTTGTGGGAATTGTCTATATATTTATCCTGAAGATATTCCTAGAAAGGTTTTAAGGCAAAGATGGCAGCTGATTCTTTCTTGAAGACATTATTAGGAATCAATGATACATATTCATGAAAAATATAACATATATCAGGGATGGGCAACATACGGCCCGCAGGCCTGACCCGGCCCGCGACGGGATTTTGACTGGCCCGCGGTCACATCCGGCCGCAATCTCCTGGCATAGGTGGATAAAAGCGATTAAGGTATTGATTTAGTAATCCGGCCCACCAAGAACTTCATTTTCCCATATCCGGCCCGCCGACTAGAGAAGTTGCCCACCACTGACATATATACTATTGCAAACTGAATAGACTCTGATCTGCCATCTCATCATGGGCCAGCATCTCTGGGTCTGTGCAGTTTGTTAGGAGTAATCAGTAGAACAAACAACATAGATTCTGATATGCCATCTCATCATGGGCCAGCATCTCTGGGTCTGTGCAGTTTGTTAGGAGTAATCAGTACAACAAACAACATAGATTCTGATATGCCATCTCATCATGGACCAGCATCTCTGGGTCTGTGCAGTTTGTTAGGAGTAATCAGTACAACAAACAACATAGACCCTGATCTGCCATCTCATCATGGGCCAGCATCTCTGGGTTTATGCAGTTTGTTGGGAGTAATCAGTAGAACAAACAACATAGATTCTGATATGCATGCTCATTATGTGATGGCAGATTAGGTTCTGTGATGTTTGTAGTTGGATGACTTATACACGAGTATATACAGCATTTTAGCTTGTGACAAAAGAAAATCATGATTATCACTTAGATATAAAACAAAGATCCTCACATTAACGTTAACCTATGATCAAGCATTAGATGTAAAACTATGATCCTCACTTAGATGTAAAACTATGATCCTCACTTAGATATAAAGCTATGATCTCACTTAGATTGAAAAATAAGATCCTCACTTAGATTTTTAACTAAGATCCTCGTTTAGATCTAAAACTATGATCCTCACTTAGATGTAAAACTTTTAAAGCCTCACTTAATTGTATATCTACTGAGGACATTACATTTGACCAAGCAAGTTTTTATGATACAAACTTATTAAATTTCATCAGGAAGTACTTTCAGCCACAATACAAGAAAAGGGATGAATTTTTAATGCACTGAATAAATTTGATTTTAAGAGAATGTTCATTGCCATTTAAAAGGAAATATCTTGATGATTGACTTCTAAACATTGAACAGAACAAACTGCATTCTTCACAATTATTGTGTTTCTCATTTATCTCAACCTCAATATATATATTTAAGCATGACAGGTGATTGACTCTAGGGAAAATTCAGTGCAAAATCTTGTTCTCAGTTTATCCATATTTGCTAAATTGTGATGTCATTGCATTCAGTTGTAATCTACTGGATGACTTATTGACTCAATAATAATCTACTAGGTGACTTATGCACTCAACTGTAATCTACTGGGTGACACATTCACTCAATCTACTGGGTGACTTGTGAACTCATTTGTAATCTACTGGGTGACTTATGGATAATTGTCTTGATTTATAAAAAGAAAGCACCATTGGAGGTTAAATAGGAATTATATCAAGGCAGTATTGGGGAGATACAGATATCCAGTGGTAAGTGCCAATTTTGAAACTGAATGGTTGCTGGTTTGAACCTTTCCAAAAGATCAGACTGGGTCAGCTACAATGGTGTCCTTGGGCAAGTACTATGCTGTGTCCTTGGGCAAGTATTATGTTGTGTCCTTGGACAAGTACCATGGTGTGTCCTTTGGCAAGTGCTAGGGTATGTCCTTGGACAAGTACTATGGTGTGTCCTTGAACAAGTACCATGGTGTGTCCTTTGGCAAGTACTAGGGTATGTCCTTGGACAAGTACCATGGTTTGTCCTTTGGCAAATACTAGGGTGTGTTCTTGGACAAGTACCATGGTTCATCCTTAACATGGTGTGTCTTTGGGCAAGTATGATAGCATGTCTTTGGGCAAGAAACATGGTG
>JAECUM010038652.1:0-10455 GCA_016617855.1 Megalonaias nervosa | reverse complement strand
GTTCATCAAGCGGATATACTGTTTTTACCACACGATACCATTAAAACACGTAGACGTCAATACACGTATAGATACGCGTTAACCGTCGTTGATGTTGCGAGTAGATATAAAGAAGCGGAGCCATTATCAACAAAGACAGCATCTGAAGTTGCATCTGCGTTTGAACGCATTTATCAACGTGGTGGTCTACGATGGCCACGGTTATTACAAGTTGATCATGGTAAAGAATTTCTTGGAGTAGTATCATCGTTGATGAAGAAACATAACGTTAAAATCAGACGAGGACATACCGAAATTCATCGTGATCAGGCAATCGTTGAACGATTTAATCGAACACTTGCTGAGCGGTTATTTGGATACCAATATGCAAAGGAAATATCTACTGACCTCAAGGATAGATCTCGTGAATGGGTTGCAAGATTACCGAGTGTGATAACTGCGTTGAATAATGAAATTACTCGTGCAACTTCCATGAAACCTTCTAATGCGATAAAAAAAAAATATATACCCCGTAGCTATAACGGACAACAACCTCAACCAGTATTAGGTAATGTTACAGTTAGATATTTATATGAACCTGGCGAACTTGAAGGTGGTAAAAAAAGAGCAACCGATCCCATCTGGAGCGTGACTACACATAAAATTTCTAGAGTGGTAAGATCCACTGGTAGACCTCCAATATACAGACTAGATTCTACAGCCCCTCAACGTGGATTTGTACGTGAACAATTACAAGTAATTCCTGAGGATACGCAATTACCACCAAGCTCAATTTTGTAAACGTCCAGAGTCTCGACGTCGATTACACTCAAGGCAGGTCAGCATCACATTATCACGTGTATGACCGAGATCACTATTAATTCTGTCTACGGTAAATTGTCTTGGATTATTATTTGAATACTGCCATGACATATTACAGTTGCAACTTGCGCAATGATTATTCTGTTGTTGTTTTAATGTTATAATAAATTCAGCATCAAGATCAAAGTCACGTTTATTTTTTTTTGTCACACTGTTTATAGCTGACTAATTTTTTATTGATATCGACATTGTTAGTTATTTCTTCAGTTATTACGTAATCTACAATAACCCTACGCAGTTGCGATATTCTCCTGACTCGAGATACGGCGAGATAGACTAAGTTTGACCATTCGATACGATCATCTACAATCCAGATTTTAGTATCAGTTATAGTTAATCCCTGCGACGAGTGAATCGTTATAGCGTATCCTAACGTCCATGGTGATTTATCCATGTTCAACGCGTTCTCAACAACATCAACAGCAACCAACACGATATCATTCAAGACAAGATTTTGTACCCTCGGTGGAACCAAGGTACCTGGTATTTCAACTTCAATATTTTGTCGTCGAGTATCTGATGGGCGATAACACAAAGGTACAGGTAACGTTGGAAACTTTTCTTTATGTAACGTAAATAATTTCTTTTGTAGTTCATCACGAACTATCTTTCTACTGGCGACTATCAAATCAGCAGGTCTCCATAAAATCCAAAAATCATTCATAGAAGTTTCTGCAATTACTTTACGCAGAATCTCGCATTGTATTTGATCTGGCTGAAGTCTGATTAATCTTTAAAGCTCTTTTAGCGGTTCATCAATAGCTCTATGGTCATCATTTATTTCTTCGTAATAATCTACGTTATTCTTCAGCCATTCATGTGGAGATTGTCCAACAAAGGGTGGTGGTTGACCATGATCGCCACACATAATCACAGCAGTATTCTTCAATAACAACCATTCAAGAAATGTTTTTAGTGTTTCTAACGACACCGTGCATATCTCGTCCCATATAATAATTTTAGGAATGTGTTTCTCACCCATCCGCGATGGAGTCCATGTATCTCCGCACCATCTAAAGAAACTGTGATATGTATATGATTTTACTCCTCGTTTGCTTTATTTCTCTAGCAAGTTTATGTGTGGGTGTCAAAACAATCATATCTGAGGTATTATTTATAAATAAATTAATCGCACGAGTTGTTTTACTTGACCCTCCACACCCATTAAGATAAACGGTTTTATATCTAGATACAGGATCATACACAGATGGTGCAGATGACTTTGATATTTGATTATTATTTTTGTAATATGTCTCCGCAATTTCAACATCGGCAGATTCAGAATAACTAAGTATATTTTCTTCTTTTATCCTCCATGTCCCCCATTCACCATTACCGAGTTGTAATAAATCTTTATATTTTTTGTGTACATAAAATGAATCCGTAGCGACTCTGACAGCGTGACGAGGAAATTTATTTATCATCGACAATAGATTTATCGAAACGTACGCTAACATCGAAGATCTTAAATGATTACACTGCGGTGACTCGCCATCGAGATAGCTCACAATGGTACCTAGTTTTGTTCCATCTGATAAATAAGCATTACATCGGTTTATAAATGTGTTTTTCTCCATCGTATCAGTGATTATAAAATCTAGTTCAGCATCGTCTATAATCAATCTTGTACACGTTCGTTTATGATCGTATGAACCACCTTGTGTAAACTTACCGATTATCTTTCTACCAAGATCTTTTGCAAATTTTTCATCATGTTCGTTCCTGCATTTATTTATTTTAATGACATGATCTTCATCAATATCAGGGAATTCTTTCCTGGTATCATCGATATTAAATCTGTCCGGTTCTGGTAACCAAACTTGCTTCTGTGAACTATACGATATAATCGCTTCAGTTACTCTCAACGATATTAAAAATCCAGCATCAAGCATATATCGCAATAGTACTATCGTAACCCAACGTCGCTCTGAAAAATGTTTTCCGAACCAAGCATAAGTGATCGCATGGAGATCTTCTCTAAACTCGAATGATTCTACGTGAGCAAATCCTGTTAAGTCAAAATCTAGTAAGGGTCCGTTTATCGCAACCCTGGTCATGTCATGTGTAGGATGTCCGAATCTCTTAAAGTATTTAGAACATTCTCCATATCCAAGAAAACTCCCAGGATAACACGCTATCATATCAACAGAGATAACGTCATTATAATCATATTTGGTGTTCCATAATCCACCGTGTCCATATTCTATACAACTTTTCTTGACATCTTCAAGAAATTCCGATCGTGTCGTTTTCCACGAATTTTTCTCCTTTAGCGAAATCAGCAGCGGCTGACGGAACAGTAAAACAGTTATTCAATAATTGTCTAACTATGACATCATCAGAGGTATATTCACGCCAAAAGCGTTGCGCAAGATGTTCCATTTCCTCATGGAGAGATTCTGTACGATAAATATCACCGTTAGGTCGTACAAATTGATCGTAATGATTATATTCCGAACTCTGAAATAACCAAACAGAAACAGGATCGGTTTTACTAATATTCTTGATAAAATCAAAGATATCACCGTCATAAAATTAAACCGTTCTATCTCGTGGAAATATTGTTACTGCAGCAGTCCATGCGTGCGCGTTATGATCAATAATATCTATCGGAGTTCCATTTTTTTTATATATTTCGGTTTGTATAAAATCTCTCCGGTTAATGTTTTCACTGCTATTGGAAATCTTAATTTTTTCTCTAGCTCAGCAACGTCGCTGATAGACGCTCCGGTATCTTTAACCGACTCTGCCCAGTCATTTATTTTTTTACGTCGTAAATCTGTTAAACCATTACCACGTATCGCATTTGTAAAATGTTCTGTAACTCGTTCAGCTACACAGTTTATTCTTGACAAAGTCAGCGATGACAGTTTCATCGGCTTGAGATCCGCAATATTAGGTTTATCATTCAGTGAATAGATTCCATAGACAACTGCAGTCGCTGGATAACTTTGCAGATAGTAAGGTTTATCAACACCAGTAAGTATTCCAGGTTTGGATCTGTTATTTAAGAGAACAATATTACCCCCGGACTGCACACGGACTGGATCACGCTTATCACGAATAATCCAGATATCGTCATCTGTCTCTACAATAAATTTTATTAAAATAAAATATTTTTGATTATCAAGGTGATTAATAATTACTTTTCCTCGTTTGTCGTTCATCATATTAACGATATGTCCTATCCTGAAAGTTGACCATGCATAAACTGCACCATCGTCACGAAATTCCTTCTTGGCCTCACGGATACGTTTGGTTATATCCGCATTCGTTAAAGCTAGATCTTGCATCGAAATACTAATTTTATATTCTGGTAGTCTGTCAAGATCGAATCTGGTTGCGTAGGGTTCAATTGCAGATAATTCTTCCATATTATAATTAAGGCAAATATATATTTAATTGAAAATTAATCTTTTGTATATGATTCAACCAAATCATTGCCACTGGTTAAAAATCGGTTATACGTCTCCGTGTAACAGATCATGCATGAATGAATACTGTAGTTATCATATGCAATGCGTCAGAAATGGGAGTCTAGGACCAAAACCGTGTATTGTGTGTAGTACTGGAGTGCGAGGAAAAACTCAACTGTGTGCGCAATGCGGTGGTAAAAAGTACAGAGAGTTAAAACGATATTACGATAAAAAATATAACGCTGACTCTCCTATAAAGACCGAAGAAGATTATTTGGCTAGATTTTCAAAAAACAATGATTTAGACAAATAAATATTATATATAAATGGAGCAAAATGAGTTTGTGTCACATCCAATCTTTACCAATTATGAAGCATCTCGAGAAGGTGTGATTAGAAACTGCAGATTGAAAAAACCAGTCGGTAGTATTGATAAATTTGGTTATTTTACATTCAGTGCTGGGAAAAATAAATATTTATCACATAGATTTACCTATAAGTGTTATTTTGGAATAATCAAAGATGGATTTTTAGTTGACCACTTGGATGGGAATCCCAAGAATAATCGGTTATCTAACCTGCAGGCTATTACACGGAGAGAGAATACTACACGTGGAAATACTGGAAGGTGTAAAGTATTCGTAAAGAGAGCTATTAAATCCGTAAATGCAGATGGTAAAGAAATAACTTTCCCATCAATTAATTCTGCTGCCAGCTATTTTGATATACATCCACAATCGGTACAATACGTGGCAGAAAATATTTATAAATCTGCCTTTTCCAAAAGATTTACACAAAAAATAAATTTTCAATACGTTTAGTCTACCGTATTTTTAATGTTACCAAATAATTAAGCGCTCCGTCAAGCATAATGATCGTAGTTATCCGTTTAAACGAGTTAGTGTCAAAAACTACCCTGATTGTCCATATCAGTGAATTTGGATCTCAAGTACTGCAAATAAAAATAATTTTTATAAATATTTAATGTTTTTTTTATTTCGTTGATTTTGTTCTGAAAACCGCGTTTTTTGTTCGAAAATCTCGTTTTTTGCATGAAAAATGACCAAAAATCAGTGAAAATCAGTCAGATTTTGACAAATTCTGAGTGTCAAACCTCCAGGAAAGTTAACGGGAATTAACATTAGGTTTTAAATGTATCGATGAAAAACTGTTTTTTTCCGGATTTGTTATCATAAAAATACATATAATACAAACAAAATAACTGGAAAAAACCAGTATTTGATCGATAAATCAAAAACGTAATGTTAATTCCCGTTAACTTTCCTGGGGTTTTCGCCTAACGAAAACTAGCAAACTCAACGAAAACATTACACAACGGGTAATATTGTACTTGATACCTAATGAAACATAATGGTTGGGATACAATATCCACGTGTGTAGGATGCATTGTACTAAGCAGAATGTTAATTTTCCCAAGGATTTTGTTTAGACATAATTACAGTCAAGGGTCCACCTTCACCGTCGCTACTCTCAGCGTCATTATCATTTTTGACAGAATCAGATAGCATAATCTTTCTTAATTGCATTACACGATTGTCCACGATCTTTTTTCTTTCGTACTCGTGAGACAGTTCGGATTTAACCTTTTCGATTGACTGTACAAGAGGTGCAAATAGCTTTACCTGATTGTCGTTTACCATAGCTAGTGATTCAAGCATGGATTGATAAATTAATTTTATAAATCTGTAGTTTGAAGATAGTGTATATTTATTATCAAATTTTCTCTGTTGCAGTGATTCAAAATCGCACATAATTTTCTGAGGGTCGAGATTATCAGATATTTTTATTTCGTTATGTTTTAGTTTTTTAATAGCACAGATAATATCATTAATGTTTTCATGGTTCATTATATATATATATTTATATATTTAATATAAAAAAAAATATTAGCTCCCATGACTTTTTTTTGTCAGGGAGCTGTTTTTGCGTGATATATGGTTATGAAATATATACAGATGGTTTATGATTTTGATTTCAGCACAACATATATTATATGGTTATGAAATATATACAGATGGTTTATGATTTTGATTTTGATTTTGGACGGCACAAACATAAACTTATCCTAATGATATATGATTGTATGGTTATGAAATATATACAAATGGTGATGACGGGGAAATCTTGTCTACGTCCAACAGATTTTGTACACTCTCCCCCCCCATACAAAACCCCGGGGAGTGTAAAAGGTACACCCCTCAAGGGTGTATGATAGGAGAGTGTAGTTTGTCTGTTGTGGATTTCGAGGAAATGCTCCGGGTTCCCCCAATTAAATAGCATCAGTCGCCAAATGCAAGATAATATCTTTAGCATTTTTGGAGACTCGAACACGCGAGAATCTGTAGAGCTTCGATCTACGTCCAACCGTCTTACCATTTCGGCCATCGTTCTCTTATCAATAATACAGTTGAATTTAAGTATATATAAAATATTTGCGCTGTCTCACAGGACTTGTATTACTATGTAGCGTGAACTTACTTTAATTTTTCAAAATTAATAAAATAATCCATTATATGAGTTATCGTTCGTTAAGGTCAAAATACGTTAGAGTTAAAAATAACTCTACGTACTTGGTATATAAAACTGACGTGAGTTTAAGGTTATTAGAGTTAAATTATTCCTCTCTGTTACAAATTGCTGCTTCACTAACAGCGATGCTTACAGAAAACAGACAGATCACTAAATAATTAACGAAAAACGATATATATCGTATCAGTACGGGAGACTGAAACCTCTATAGATAACATGTATTACAAAAGAAGATAATCGTTTATTGCTCTACACAGAGACAGAGCAGAGTTATCGCACTTTTATCAGAATAACAAACAATTATTCTGACCCGATATTTTTTTTTTGTTATGATAAAAACGCATTATGAGCGTACATATAGGTTTATATTTAGTTCTTCATTTCTTGTGTCCAGAATGCGATTGCTTTGGTCTGTAAGTTTAAAGTGTATCCTTGATAATAACGGATTATGAACTCGCAGGTGCACGGGATTAATTGGTTCTGATACAATTAACCAACCGGGAGGTGCCAACGGGTTAAAACTGAATAATATGTACCCTTGCTCCGCAGTGCCACTGCGGTGGCTAGACTTAGAAAGATCTACCTGATAGCTACCTTCAATAACATCACATACCAGATTGACTGCAATAACTGATGTTATGTTTACAATGCCCGGCGATATATGACGTCCGTCACCAAAAGGGTTGTTATTGTGTTTTAGTATAACCGGTGGTGGGGCTATTTTTCTCCATGGCTCAATTACTCCCGGATAATATTCTTCAATAAGATCATTTAATGATTTCTTCATTTCAGCGTTATTTAAATCTGGTATAATAAATATTTGTAAGTCTTTTTCTGTTATTTTATAATGATCAAGAAATAATTGTTTAGATTTTGAATTTGTGTAAGAATTTCCATCGAGTTTAGTCGCAATGTTTATAATACTTCGATTGGCGATGTGTAAATCAAATAGGATACCATTTCAATGTTGTATTGACTCGATTATTTACTGCTTTACGTTATCGTTGTAATGTTGTGATAATGAAATAAGTAAATTTCTTAAATCATTAAACGTTTTATCGTATTCAGGCTTGAGAGTATCTAAAAACCGTTTAATAAATCCTACATCAACAATATTTCGATACCTCCCCTCTGGTGCAACGATAATATTGAATGCTGATCTAGTCATCTTGGGAATTCTTTTACCGTCAAAATCGGTAGAGTAGTATGTATTGTTATTAGGATCAAATCTAAATAATATATATCTCCATGGATCTTTTCCTCGATATTCTGGATTTTTAACGAATTTTTCTTCACTCGTTTTAAACTCATTTTTAGTTGGTTCTGAAACTCCATTATAAACAGGTGCGACTTCAGGCCATCCTAACACTGATCTAATCGAACTTTGATAAATGTCTACGAGGTAATCAGGAGAATTTATTTCAATCACCGCTGATAGTGTTGGTTCGTAAACAGTAATCACTATTTTAGATTCTTTCCCTGTGATAGATTTAATTCTGCGTTGGAACTCATCATTAATCTGTTCTATTTGATAACTGCCCGTTGAAATTCCAACAACTTGCCAATCAGGTGTTCCTTCTGGTTTATTTTTATTTGCAAACACCAGTGAATTATTTACTGGTTGTCCACCAAATGGTTTTGATCTAATATTTGGCCAGCTATGATAAACGCGCAGTTATGCTAGCGCTATATCCTTTGCTGGAATTGCAGTTGGAAAGTTAACGCTAAATTCAGGATTGGTTGAACTTAATGATATCATAGTAGTTTGTGACGGCGTTGTATTAGCTACGATCTGCTGAAGTAATTCCAACGATGACATTATTATTATTGTTATTATTTAATTCTCCATCTTTCCGTTATTATCACTAGCGATTATGAATGCTTCATCGTAGGTTTTCATTATCGTTACGAACTCCTCATCAGATATTTTACCATCACTGAGATACGCTGAAATATACGAGCATAATTTAGTGTAGGCGGCTGTTGCTGTGTGCAATTTCATTATGTACTCGTTTAATTTATCATTTGTACACGTAGATATTTTCTTAGCGATAATACTGAAAATACCTGCGCATCTTGTTGCCGTTGAAACTATAATTGTTACAACTGCAGGCGCTCTCATCGTTATTGTTGATAGTAATAATCCAGTTCCAGCAATAACAGCAGAAACCGAGTATACCATTATATCAATAACAACCATACGACGCCGATATTTTTTTACCTTTATCGTGTAATCGTCGATGATATTTTTTAGTTTGGTTTGACACTCACATACTTGAGCGTATCTGTGACGTTGAACATTGATATGACTCTTGATTCATTATACTTATCTAGGTAACTAATTGAGGAGTTTCACACACAAATTCCAAGCACCACCAGTATAACGCTCTGGTTAAATTTTTATCAGATGCTTCCAGCAGAAATGTTTCTTCCGCATCTTTATTTATTATGACGGATACAACTCCAGAAAAAGTATCGATTGAATGACGCCATGGAAATGTAGTAAATATACTGAATTTTGCTATGCTAAATATAGACAGCCTGTATACGCCAGTGACTTCTGCGGTGTGTTTGAGATTATTATCTTACAGTGTCCATACTCCTAATCCTGATGCTACTGTGTATACTACGTTAAAGATCTGCTTGTGAGGCATTCCAGCAAGTAACTTTGTTACTAGATTCGTTTTTTCAATGATATTAGGAATTCCACTAACAATATCGTTGATTTTCATCTTAATGTAGGTAAGTTTTATGTCAACGACTGGTGGAGTTCCAAAAAAGTCGTTAATAGATCTGTTTACATTTCTACGAAAATTTAGAAATGTTTGCACGTGATTAATATAATCAGCTCTAAATGCAGCAATTCCATCATTGATTGTCGTTAACGAAGTCGTTATTGGAATTTCCTTATCATCGACGTATTTTTTAGTTGCAGGGTCGAAATCTGTTTCTGGTGTTCTGAGATTATTAATACCGTTGTTGTTCATGTCGAGAAATGCACGCATTATACCACCACGCACTGACACGTATTTGGATTCTTGATCATCGACGTATTTTTTCGTTGCTGCGTCTGTATCTGCGATTGGATCTCCAAGATGTGTAATTTTTCTTCTTGACATAATAATGTCACCGGTAAATACATCACCAATTTTCTTAACATAATCCTTAACCGATTTACCGGAATCCTGTATTTTACCATGATCAGTGAAAGTAACGATATTATTAACAACCGCGTTGGGAATTCGTACAAGTACATCTAGTAGTTGTATGTTACTCGTTTTTAATCGTCCTTGTTTGTCCTGAAAAACAACGACTTCATTTTGATCTACACTTGTGATATTTAATAAATCATCGATTTCATTTCTGAGCTGATCAAAAGTTGCATATTTAGATAAATCGACCTTCTTATCTTTGCGAGTAGATCTTCCATAAATATCTACCATTATATTTACTGATATCTGTTTAAGTGTTATGACGTAGTATAGTGAACGCGTGCACGACTTTATGAGGCGATGCTGTTGATTTTGATACAGCATCAAGCACAGCGAGGGTTTCACGACCGCATATTGGAGGATCAGTTATTTTTTGTGTCGGTAGCGTTGAATACCAGATTGGAATATCGCCGGTA
>JAECUM010038651.1:0-19612 GCA_016617855.1 Megalonaias nervosa | reverse complement strand
TTGCAGTTATTAAGGTTTTCTAGTTCAGGACGTTGGGCATCTGGTCATAAGAGAGCAAACTATATTTTCTTCTGTATCAATAAGTAGTGGGCTTCACAACACGATATTGATTCTTTCGAGGCAGAGTCTGAGAGGCTTTGCATTTGATTTTATTTTGCGTTGTGTCTGCCCCCCCCCCTCTAATTTATTCGTGATTCGGAGGTTTGATTGTCGATATTAAACCATAGAAAATATGACTTAATATCTGATAAGTATTATTAGACTATCGTTGACAAGATCAGGTTATTGATTGATTATGATTGTAACACTTTAACGGTGTTTTCTCACTTTTCCATGATTAAGACTATTGTATAGACAATGCAGTCATTGATTATGAGGTAATCTATTTGTTTCATCAGTTAAGCGTCATTTGTTTTTATTTTGTCTTTCTTAATACTCCTACAGCTCCTTCCACCTATTCGTACACAAATAAGTAGCATGACCTTTATCACGATACATTGGTTAACTGAATTTCATTACAAGGTCCTTGTATCGAAGTTATTTAATGCACAACGAACACCTATCACTTTGAAAGAAAGTGCAATTAACGCTGTGTAGGAATTATGCTGATAAGGTGTGTGTAATGCTTAAGAGTAGTATCCGTTTTCCTACACATTGAATGCACGTGTTCGTCGCATATACGTATACGTTACTTACTTTGATTGACGAACATTATCCTATGTGTACATAGAGTATATGTGAAGTGATTATTCATGTTTTGCATAACAGAAGTCAGAATTTAAAATATACATATAAAGTAAAGTGACAATACGATACAAATCATATTTGCTTGATTTAGTAGTATCTTTGAAAGTAAGTAATGTCTTCAATGTTCGCTGCTTGGCAAAAGAAAACACGTTTACATGTACAAAGTGCACTGGCTTCTGATGCCGTTTGAGAGTTTTCAATATGTTTCATAAAGCTGGAACAAAATATTTTGTATTTAATATCGGGTACATTTATTTCGAGTCTATCAATTGCATTTTATGAATGCACCCAATGCAAAAACCATAAAATCTGGGTACAAACAGTGGTGGAGAAAGATGTGGAGGAGATTATATTGAAATGGGTGGTGTTTTATTATTATTATAATGCAAAATATGCTACAAGCGGTTTTGAAAATAAACGCGCTCCTGCATATTTAAAGATATACGTATTAAGATGTGGCAAACTTCTCATGTGGATTTGTTCTGACCCTTGAGGAATTCCTATCCAATTCTACTGGATTTTTATCGCAAGTGGATACCTAACGTTGAAAAAATATTTTCGTTTGGCATAGCTTTAGCTAGCCAAAATATTGGTTTTAAAGTTTAATTTTAGTCCAAATATGTATTCTTTCTATCTATTGCTTATATTCTGTTTTCAGTCCCGGTTTTAACTTCGGTGTCTCTTTCCTTCTACATACAGTACAATGAATTCGAGAATTCAATTTCCTCTTCATTTAAAAGCAGTTCTTTATTTTACCCTACCATAACTTTTATTTCCATATAATTTTCGACATCTTTTATTTTGATAGTAATTTTCTTTCCAGATGCTCCTTGACTTTTATAATTATATTAATAAATCCTCTACATAGGTAGCTGAAGGTCGGGGTACTTTACATAAAGTTTGATACCCTCAGATATTTAAACAGAAACTTCAACCCATATTTCAGTGCTAAGTCGTTAGTAGTATACAGAAATGGGGGTTCTGGCACACTTTTATCACTGCGTGATATATGTGTGGTTTAGAGAGAGCCCATGTATCTATATACTACTGGGATTTCAGGCTCATTGTGTGATAAAGAGTGTTTCCTTGTCTGTGGTTTACCTTTTCGTGCGATAATGTCTGTGTGCGAGTGTATGAATACCATCGGTGGAGTAACACTTAGCATCTAAGGGACAGAGTCCTTTTTGTTGATGAGCATGGTAGATATGTGATGTAGTTGTGACCGGATGTCCTTGTAGTGACTGTCTATAGTGATCGATGGTGGCGATTGTGCCCAATGACGCCTTTGGCTTTTTTCTGATGGCATCATCATCGAGTTATATGGCAGCACATTTTTGACCTAAGTCCTATGAATTCTGTGATGGGTATCCCACAAGTTTCATCTTTGAATTTTCCAAGTTCCTTTTTATTATCTTTGCAGTGGAATAGACTCGTTTTAGGATAATCGCTAAAATCAAAGAGGTCTCGATGTTGATACAGATCCTCGTCGACATCGTCGGTGTGAATTTCATAGATGAGTGAATCGGTTTCGGTCATGAGCAGTGTGGCTTTGTCTCCGTATTGTCGTTTGATGAAGTGATAACTCGAGCATGGACATTTTGGAGCGTTCGATAATGGCCGCGCCAATGTAGAAGTGTTTGTCTAGCCTTTGGTTGGTTTTTCTGGATTCGATCGCGATGAGTTTTTCATCAAAGATTTTCATGCTGACGAATCCGTCGTTGGCAAGAGGCTGATCTCGTCGTCGTTGGTTATTGACGATTTCAATTTTCTTTCTGCGTCTAATGTTTTCCATGGTTTTCCCAAAGACGCTATTGTTAATGAGTTTGAAGCAATTTTTACCGAGGTCCGTAGTGGTTTTGGCTCTTTGTTTGTGTTGAAATCGACGTAGGTTTTCATCCATGGAGATTGTTTAAACTTGAGAGCATGATGAACTTTACCGAGAACCAGCCCATGTTGAAAGCTTGTTAGAGCAGTCGATAATGTATCTTGTGGCATGCTTTGTGGTTGAGAATGGGTACTAGTTTTTTCACCTTGGCGTCTCCGAGTCTGAATAGGTTTTTCTGCTGTAGTTGTTGTGGAGACAGCATTGAGCTGGTGACGAGGAGTGGTTCAGCGCAGAAGGGATACTCGTCGTGAGCGTCGTGGAGATGTCTTTCCTCAAGGAACTGTTCTTCAGTGATGCAGTAAAAATCTCCCACGGGAAGTGGTTGTGACATGACCCACTACAGAGATTGTTGGCATCGAGATAGATGATTGTTTGGTGGGATCACAGTTTTTCATGTATTTGTTGTTGGCGACTTCGTGTTCTTTTTTTTTTTTTTTTTTGTTACTAATGACGTAGATTCCTCCGCGAATCTTTTGTTCAGTAAACATGATTGGTAAAGAGTTCTAAGATGACTTCGGATTGTTTGAGAAGAACATCACAGGAGAAACCAGGCGAGAAGAAATACCAGAGTGGATCGAGTTGGTAATGATCCAAGCATAAACGTTTTAAATTTTCGAAGACATCCGTGAGCAGTACATCCGTTTTTAAGTACAGATCATGATAATCTCCGATAGTCTTGCATCCAAACTCGTTCCATATCTTGTTCGCGTATTGGTATTCCTCATCGGTGATGTCGGAGAGATGTAAGTGAGAATATAAGGCATCTTGTGGTGGTAAAAAGGTTTCATCGAATCTCGACCACACATTGATGTATTCGTAGGGATAAACTTCTTTTTACTGGAGCAGACCGACATGAGCTCCAAATTCCTTTTCTAGGTGTGTGAAGGTAGGACATATTCTAGCAAGTTCTTTCAGCGACGTCGCCATGAACTGGGACGAATTGATGAATAGAAAAGGCCCAATAGAGAACGATATGTACTTTTCAAAATTGTTTGGGATGCATTTTGATGTGTGTTCCCATCTCGACGAGAAGTGTCTTGACGCACTGTTGACTGAACGCTTCGATGATGAAATGTCCATCGTATCCTCGTAGATTATGCGCGATCACCGGTAGAAAGTCTGGATCTTTGAAGAGATTACAATTAGAATGATCAGCACCTCAACAGTGACCGGCGACATGGCAATCACCTCTGACATTTTATCGTGTGACTTAAAGTACTCATCGCAGATATGACATCGCTGTGCTGATTTGTGTTGTTTAAGTTTTGATGGTGTGAGTGGAATGATTGGCGTTGGATTTTTCTGGATGTCGCTGATGCATTTCCATTCAGCTGCGATTTGCTCAAAAAACCACACTACGCAATCCTCACAGCGTTGTTGTCTATACGGAGAAGACAAATGATTATCGACTGAACAACATGTTTTATATCCAATCAAGATTGGGATATGCTTCTGTTCCATTTGAGTGAAAGAGTGAACTGGATCAGGAGAGGGTCCTTGTACTTTTTCAAGAATTGCTTCCGAGTCAAAGATGATATAAAATAGCATGCGCGTATTTTTTGTAGTGGTGTTCGAAATTTAGTGTTCCCTCGCGTGGCATCATAGCGGTTTGTAGTTCTTGACAGTATCCAGAAGTGACGTGGTAGTGTAGTCGCTGAGGTTGAGGAAAGCAGTTCAAGCAGCGATAGCAAAAATATCCATGTTTTTATGTTGCATGTACTATGATCGACATAGCCAGCTAAAGCCTTCGTTGTACAAAAAATGGTTTTGTTAATACAGTAAATTGATGCTACTTTGTGAGGCTGTTTTGGAGATCGGCAGCGGATAAACAACGAAAGGTTTATCACCTATTTTCCTTGGATCGAGTCCAAACACGTTGATGGAGAGTCCATCGTTGAGCGCTTCTAGTTTGGGGACGTTTTGACTGCCGGTGGAAAGGTTACGACAGTGATTTTGATGGTATCAAAATACGGCTTGTCATTGGAGACGAGATGGGCATTGTCCTCTGCAGGATATAGCGAGGAAAGGATGGCTCAAACGAGACAGTAGTCATCGTTGTTTTTGACGTTGATGCACGATTTGGTGGCCATGATTTGTTTGGGAAGAGGTGTGTCCTTGCTTCCACGAAGCTATGTGAATTTGAAAGTTTGAAACGAGATAGAATTGACCCCGGCAAGGACCCATGCCGATCCTGACTTGAGATAATTTTCGATGCGACATTGGATAAATGACCAGGCGACATTGACTATATGACTGAAATCGTCACTGCGATACACGATAAGCGATTTGTCTCTGATCCAAGCATCGATTTTCTTATGTTCCTTCACAAAATGAACGTTGAGAGCTACTCTGAGTTTGATGGCCGTGTGTGTGCGCAGTTCTGCATCTACGGTAGGTTTTAGAATGCACTGCAGGAGTTCTTGGTCGACTCAAGCACATGAGGATGATCGTAAATAAACCCTTTGTCAGCACCTCTGTACGCGTTTTCGGTTTGTCGGGGTGGCAGCAGTGCTGTGGACAACTTTTCTGACGCCCGCGTGATTTTATCGCGTTGTCGTTGAATGGCTTGTGGATCGATTTTGGGTAGTTTTTTTCTCGTGCTGAAGTCGAAGGAATTTGGAAGGCTTAGCGGTTTTTCCAGTGGGCTTATTGTACAGTTGCTTCATGTACTTCTGCATGGGAGGATCTCTCGTTCAGCCAGCGTATTGTACTCGTTGACGAGCTTACGACGTTTAGGATCCTCTGACTCGTTCGATCAATTCGTGCACGGAGGCATTCGATCTTGGATAGCGTACGTGGGTACCTTGTATGTATCGAGTCAGTTAGCAATGTCATGCCGCAGGATAAAATCTTTTCATGGAGCTGCAGATACCTTGTGCGGAAGTTTACGTTCCATTGATACTAGGCAGGATTATGTCTATTCTTGCAATGATAGTTGTGTATATGATATAGTCCTGTCTGTCATTTCATTAAGTACTTGTTAATTTGTGCGAGATAAAATTTAATATATTATGTAGCAAAATGCCTCTGCAGCGCGGAAAAATGCAGCAAGATTTGTATGGAAGAGTATTGCACTCAGCATAATGCTCTTATTAAGCGGCGAAGTCCTGGATTTAAACCCTGGTTGGGTTGTCAAGAAGGAGTTCGAGGCCAACTCCAAGTGTGTCAGCTTTGCGGTGGTCGAAACATCAGGGGAATTAAATATTACTACGAAAAATTGAAACAAATCCATCGACTCAAAAACCATTCTGCGGTGTTCGAACAGTTCTTGGCCAAGATTAAGCTCTGTCAACAGAGCCGTAGAAAATTCACACCATGTTTAGTCGTTACAAAGCCAACGTGGAGGGAGAGTTACGTAGCGTTCGCCTGAAGACCAGACACGTGATTAGGTTCAGCACAACCGGATACTCTATCATTCGTTTGTACGTCCATGGAATCAGGGCTATGATGTACCGTCATCGTTTGGTGTTTGAAGGTCATCGCGGAGTTGTTCCCATAGCGTTCTCCATCGTTCATCTCAACGGAGATCAATCCGATAATCGGCTGGACAACTTGGAGATAAGACCTGACGGATAGCGAAACAATTTTTTGTGTTAAAGAATAAAAAGGCGTTTTTGTATGCTTCGGTGGTTCTGTGCAACAACTTGAGGAGCTCTTCTCTATGCATGCATGAGATGCGGTGCTTGAAAATGAAATCATGATCGCAGACGATGTTGAGCATGCCAGTATCGTAGAGCTCTTTTTGCTGTGCCGCCGTAAGCAACACGAGGTCGTTTCATATCCCGACCACCTTGGTGGGTGCGAGAACCACTCTGATGTCTATGTTGAGATGGAAAGCGTTCACGATAGCATCCTCAAGATCTTTCCGATTTTCCACGATGACATACGTGGGATATCGTGTCCGATCAAGAGAGCTGATTGGGTCTGTCCGGCGTTGATTGGGGTGACATCATGGTTGACCGGTATGGCAACCGAGCTCATTGGACCCACTTCCTCTACCTTTATTCTTATAACTAAGATAATTTTAAGATTTTTAAAGTGTTTTTTTTTAGCTGATGCATCTCATGCAGTACTGCCGGATCAGATCCTCATCGTAATAGATCATCGCGATGACATTTCTGGATAATTCGCACGTTGCTCTCGTGTGAGTAAGACCAGAGTTTTTGTCAGCGTCAGTTCCAGCGTCACAGGAAGGTTATTTTGTAACACTGTCGTGATGGCTTCATGGAGTGCCTCAGGCTGGTGCAAGATCACGTTGGTGACAAATACCTCGTCATCATCAAGACCAGCGGTATTGTTGCTGTAGCCAGACATTTTCTATATATAATCCGTGGCATACTTTTAATCGTAATATATCTCGAATCAACTCAGCGACGTTCAACCCGTACTAGTTGCCCACCATATCCACGATGAGATCGTCGGCGGTTCTAAACTCGCCGATGAGCAATTGCATGTCAAATGGAGCTCCACGATGATACGAGCGAATTTTGTTGAGCATTTTCTGATACGACAGCATTGCCTGCTTGGTGGTATTGTTTTGGCCTCTGGTCGTGGCTTGATGGGTTTCATCATCGTTTGTAAGACCCGTCAGGCTCCGGACAGAATCAGTATCATCGGACTGGGCATCGTGGTCGTGGACACGACACCAGCGGTAGTCACGACGATCGGTGTCAACGAGATGAATCTCAGAACGCGTTTATTTCGTCCGTACGCGTGCTTGTACACGTAGACTTTTTGATGGTAATAGCGAAAATAAGATTATAGCTTGTTATGCTGTTCCACCGACAAATTCTTGTCGATGTGATTGAAGTCGATGATGGGTTTCATTTTTCTATGCCTTTGAGTCGACTAAACTCTGCAGCAGCAGTTCAAGCTGTGAAAGATGCTCTTTTGAAAATTTTATGAGCGTTTGATCTACTTTAATAGTTCGTGCTCGTGAACTCTTTGAGTCATCTGGTTTAATTTAACAAGATCTGCTAGCCTTTCAGGAGTCGCTTCCAGGTTAACATGCTCTAAATACCCTGGGTGATCATATTTGTCATTACGGTAATATTTGTAAAGGTGATAAAAGGCAGTAGCTTTTTTTGTCCACGTTTCTGTTCACGTTTTCGTAAGCTGTTATTTCTGGAGCAATATCATCAAGCAGACGAGTAGGCACAATATTAATTTTATCAAGCAGCTCCTGAGATGCCACTGGTAGATTAACAAAATTTCTTCTGGGAATGGCATTACCCTCCCTGAAAAGATTCTCCATTTTGCCTTGAATCTCTTCCAGCTGAAAATTGTCAAAGTATTTCTACGCCTCCTCCGCCAGATTTGGATCAACGTTTCCATGTTTGCCGTACATCGTCATATAAAATAACTCCCCTATTGCCGTATCTTTATCAAACACCGGTGTATTAGATGCCGCTTCATTATCAGTAGGACCAACCACTACCTTTGTCGTCGAGCGCCATCACTTCCATGATCACCTCGACGTCCTCGTACTCTAATCCGCGATGTTGAAACATTTTCTTTTGGCGATGTCATTGCGCAGTTTTCGATTTCCGCGAAATCTCGTTTTGGATACTATTTTGTCCATGCAGTCGTGATCTTTTTTATGTGCGCTTCATCGTCACGCTTTCGACCAAATCGTCGTCGTTTAATGTATCCGCTTTTCACTACGGTATCAACGATGCGCAGTTGTATTTCCTGGATAATCGTATGAACAATTCCTTTGATGCTTTTTGCCATCTGTGTCGATTCTCTATCGTTTACAAATTTTAAATACTGCAAAAAATACTTTTTTATGGCTTCTCTGTGATGTTGTTATCGCACATGTCCAGATGAAATATGAAACAGTTTTATCACATTGTGTTTCGACTGTTCATGTGCACTTTCTACTGATAAAAACTTACACAAATTTCTCACGTGGTTGATGTCGTCATAAATTCCCGTGGTCTACTGGTGCACGTGATTGTCATTGCCAACATACGACGCATCCTTCCTGCAAGTATAGTCGAACAATAAGTGGTCACCTTCGATAGCTACTCGGACAATTTCCGACATTGTAAAACCTATATTAGTTGGATAATGCTAACACAATCGAGTTAAATCAGATTATCCAGTGTAAAAATTTGGAAATAACTTAACCTAGGATTAGAAGGTTCTGCCATGAGCGCGGTAAACTTAAACGTGGAATACTTCATGATTGTGGCAGATATGTAAAATTCAAGCGTGGTGGAACCAATGGGAGAGGTACCGTCGTAAAAAACATCAGCAGTGCTATCTGGTTTTATTCCATCTAACCTCCACGTGAGAATGCGCTGTGTTCCAGAGCTGCACCCACGCACTTCAAATTTTCATATGGCTATATCAGCAGGTGACTGCACCCGAAGCCATAAATTGGATGTAATTTCAACATCGGACGCCACCAGGTGATTCTCAAAATCATAATAAACCTGGTAAGAGAATGAGAATTCTGCTGATGCCGATATAGAAACTCCACACCGGTTTCCATTATTTCCTGTGAGTGTTGGAATGTACACGGCGCGTATCCACGTACAGTTTAGTGGCTGTCTCGTTGTTTGGCGTGGTGGATAATCCGTCACTAAGGTTTTAGCTCTAGTCGCCAAGGTGAAATTTCCTGTGAGTGTTCCTTCAGTGGTAATTTTTTTGTTCCATCAAATGAGTTCAACAGTGAGTACGATATCGCCTGGCTGTTACCCGTGATCGGCCATGTGGTGGGATGTCCGTATAAATTTTGGTTTTCCATCGACGTCGTTCTGCACAAGCTAATATTTCTACTATTGATTACCAAAAGTTGATCATAACCATCATTGTCAATACTGAAACCTTCAGCGCTCTGGACTACACTTGGTATATTATTCCGCTGACATCTTTGACGATCCAAATAGAACGATTCATAGTATCAAAGTGATAGATATTAGTTGTTCTCGTGTTCAGCCCGGTATACACTCCAACGCATCTAGAATTCTGCTATGTGTTTCCAGAAGAAGGCGATGACATGGAAATATCGCTAATCACTTGGCCAGTCACGGATACATTTCAAGATATCGCACCACCCGTTTTATTATATTTGTAATCAAGTGCCACATCAAGATCTTTTGACGAGACGGTCTGAGAGATAGAAGAGCCTTTCCCGTTGGAGCGGGTGAACCATACAGAATGTTTCCTCCCATGAAATATTTCCTGTCATTATTACTCCGGTCAACGACAATTTAGTCTTTGCCAATATATTGACATATGACGGGATGCTTTGCACTGTCTTCAGGACTCGACAACAGAGACATCAACACAATCGCGAAAGACCATTGCGATGGCATCACCGCGAAAGAATTCAAGGATTGCTATGCCGCTGCGACGTCATTCTCCAAACATGACGTTATGACATTTCATCGCAATGAGGAAACTGTACCTGAACAATATCGAAAAGACTTTGATGAATTGTATATACCTGGTTAGTATATCATCATCGAAAAACAGCGTTTTATTTGGACAAAAAAGTTGTCAGCGTCATGTCGTTCGAAAAGATCACCAATCGTCGTCAACGTGATGATGTTTTCGGGCAGCGTTACGTAAACACGTCATCCTGGACAAGATAAACCAGCAGTCATTTCAACTAGATGTCGCCGGGCAATGGTTTAAACCTATTCTTACTAAACTCAATGAAGCGAAATCGACGTACGATGTAAAGGAGATAAGTTGTTGGACACCCTCATGACGACTCAGCAATCACAACAAAGATTTTTGAGTAAGTTAGCATTGGACGAAAAAGCCCCACAAGCGCATGCAGATAAAACCTAAAGCTAAGACAACTAGAAAAAGTAGAGTGAAGAAACTAAAGACGTAAAGAAAGAGGAGAAAGCAAAAGCCAGACTGGAGAAACAAAAGGAGGAAAAAGCCAAAATGGAGGAGAAGAAACAAGAGAAACTTATGGAATCAAAGTTAACAGAGATGCGTGAAGACGAAGAGGCTAGGGAAATTTTTCAAAAGATGTATGAGTATGAGGAAAATGTTATGATTGGTGAGATTGAAAAAGTTATGAGTGATGAAACTATGAAGAGATTTACTAATTACATTGATTATTCAGATCCAAATTCGTCCATCGATTGGTTAGTTAAATTTTATGATAAAAATAAAGATATTTTAAGATACGTAGGAGGAAAGGAGTGAACTCTGATGAGGCTTACTTCGATGTATTAGCAGTGCGAAACATATTAGGTAAAGTAAACAATAATTATGGTACAGTCGCTAGCAACCTCAAGGATAAAGTTGAGAAGTCACTTAAAATGGAAGAAATAGTTGATGATTTAAAAGATATCAACAAAAGGCTATTAAATATGTTGAAAAGAGGAGAAAATATTATCTTGAGCAGCAGAAGCAGTGGAAACAGCAGCAGGCTGTTCAAAATTCGCAACAACAACAAGCAGGTATGACTGGTAGAATTAAATCATGTTTCTCAGGACCAAAGGGAGGTGATGAATCTGAAATAGAAGGACAAGGCATCCGCGGAGGAAGTATCCGCTACTAATTCAGCCGAGATCGTCTCACGATTAAAATCGCTGATCGCTTCTAAACAAGGGGGAATGTCGACGTGGAAATCCATAACTAGGAAACTAGTCATAATTTTCCGACCACGACTTTGTGAAACAACGGTCCAAATACTTTTTCTGGTAATAAGGTAAATTAAACAATAAGTGTCTATTATAGCGGATCGACATGGGAAGCTCTATAGTGTCAGACATTCAATATCATCACCCTACTTCCCCACGCCACATGACACCTTTTGCCATACAAACTGAAACAAAGTTACGTGGGAATCATTATTTGCGAATATGTTTACAGACTAAACTCTCTAGCACCGTCTTGAACAAGGAATAAATCGACACTTTCAACTTCGCAGCCGTACTTTATATTTTTCTGTTTGAAGTAAGTCTAAACTTAGAGACAGCTGCGGACAGTCCACGACAAAATACATATTTAGTATGGAGCCAAGTAGTTCTAAATTTTGAGGTGTTGCTTAACTGTACATTTACTGCAAATTATTCATGACGAGGGCTGATTTTCAGGCCAAATGCGGTTGTCAAAATTTAAATCATTGGAGTAACTATGACGATAAACCAATTTTATGATTAACACAATTCAAATAAAAACGATACAGGAACCAAACGTTTAAGACTAAATTTAGCGAATGCGTGGGTAGGAGAGAGTATTTAAAAATAAACATAATTAAAATTTTTTGTTTCCACATTAGCTTTAAATGCAACTACCTCTAAGATTATCGTTGTTCAATCGGTTGTAAATTTTGTTAAGTATCATTTGGTTTCTCTCTTGTATGGTACGTACGTCCTCTCTAAAATGCTGCAACGCTTTTATGCATTTTACAACGTTTAAATCATCTCTGCATAAATAAACTAAATTAATTTTCTTTCCATCGTGGAATTATGTTGTAACTCTTCAATTGTGGTAGCTCTTGTATAACTCTTAATTTATAATAAACGTGCTAAAGTTATATAATCCATCTGGAAAGAAACATTTTTCTTGAAGTTTTGTCGTTTTTGTATTTACATTTATATATATTTTGCATTTGTATCAATTAAAAAAGTTTGCAACATCAAAAACTTCAGAGGCTTTTTTTTATGCGTTATCAATTACCAAAACAACCAAACAATGTTGAAACCGGTATCATTAATCTCGATGGAAGTTCTGGTCCTTCCATCAATGGTGGACGGAGTACTCACTGGGTTGCATACGCTATGATCCACGTGGAGTTGTTTATTTCGATTCGTATGGGTTGGCGCCACCAAAAGAAGTTTTAAAATATGTCGGCGGGCTTCAAGCTCCCGTCTGGTATTCAACATTACCAACATAGACAATGACCGATCCGCCAATATGTGGCCCTGAAGTATTCGCTGTACTCGACGCCGTGTCAAGGTCCCTAATACCGTCTCATAAAGTCGTGCACGAGTATACCACCAGACGGTATAGCTGTCCACCGTCGTTTTAAACAGGTCTTAGTGAATATACAATGGTAGATATTTACGGAAGATCTGCTCGGAGGTTTACTCAGGGCAAACCTCAAGGCGACTTATCCAAATATGCAACGTTTTACGAGGTCAAGAATGAGTTCTCTAATCTTTTGAGTGTCGCAAATGTGGACCAAAATGAAGTCGTTTTACAGGATAAACAAAGACGATTAATGACGAGCAATATCCCGTTGACAGATATTATTCTACGAGTTTCAGATGCGACCGAAGATAACTTAGTGGTGTTTGCAAAAAACGGTAAAATTAAAAACTCGGAGGAATCAATCTCAACACTCATGGGAGAGACTGCTGGACTTATCAGAAGAATTGGAGATATGCATGGCGATCTCAACATGAGCAAAAATACTCTTACCAATGTGAAAGAACCAAAATCAGACGACGATGTGGCAAAACAAAGATACATAGACAGTAACAATAACACGATCAGAACTAAGATCGACGCGATTGTTTACTATCCGCCGGTGATACAATGACTGCTTCTCTCAACATGGCTAACAATAAAATTACTGGTCTTGGAGAACCAGAATCAATGACGCTTCAGCAAAGAAATATGTCGACAATAGCAACCTCCCGATGATGAACTCGTTAATTGCAATTAATGATGGACTGATATCTCTCAGATCTGATTATATTACTCACGTAAACGCGTTTTCAAATTTTCGTAGAAACACAAGTAGAGCTATTAATGAATTTTTTGGAAATCCGATGGTGTAGTACATATGGTATCGTCTGTATCAGCATTATGGACACCACTCAATAAATCTGTCAAACATCTTGCTGAGGTTACGGGCATGTACAGTTTCTCAGTACTCGGCGCTACAACATCTACAATATCTACCACAATTTCACGTCGTTATCCACTAACTGGATCTTCTGGATCTATGTGAATAGTACTGGATCAAAACGACGAGGAAATATTTGTGGTGGACCTCCGTGTTGTACTATTGGTGTCTTGAATTAGTCTCTAAACTCCCACCTACTTAAAATATAATGAACTCCCCAATCAACGTTCAACATTACAGATACGAGCAAGTGTCATACCCAGCTGAAGAATATCATCGTCGAGTATACACTGAAACAAAAAATTTAGCGCAGACGTGTCGTTGTTACTGAAATAATTGTACACTCTGTATCTGCGGTCATCATTAGAGCAGAAACGGTCATCGGCGCATTGTCAGCGTCATACGTGATGGCACCAGTGATAGGAATTGGTGTTTCAGTTGCAACAGGAATTGCTGGTATTCTTAATATCATCGCACAAAAATATCTACGTGCGCGGTTGATAAACATACTCCAAAATTAGCTTCCTTGATATCATCAAATCTCAGCGATGGAATAATATCAGATCAGGAATTCACGGAAATGATTAAGATTTACCGTGAGGCAACGAGAGTGAATTTGTCACTGTCGTCGACTGTGTCAGAGTCTGCCAAAAACGATATTAGATTCGCGGTTTAAAAAAAACCGGTTCAAAAAATCATGATTTAGAATCAGGGTTTAAATAATAATAATGTCGTCAGCAATGACGTCATCGGAATTACTACAACAGATCGTCACTAATACAACACCGTTGAAAACCACGATGATATTAGCAAGCTCAACCAATACTGAGTTCAGCGTTAGCTTTCCAACTGCGATTTCAGCGAAGGAAATAGCACTAGCACAATTACGAGTATATCATAGCTCGCCAAATATTAGATCAAAACCATTCGGTTGGTTGCAAGCAAATAATTCACTGGTATTTGCGTATAAAAATAAACCCGATGGAACCCCGATTGGCAAGTAGTGAGTATACCTTCGGGCAGTTATCAAATCGAACAGATCAACGATGAATTCCAGCGCAGAATCAAATCTATCACAGGAAAAGAATCTAAAATAGCGATCACTGTTCATGAGCCAACGTTATCAGCCACGATAGAAATATCTACACCCGACTACGCCGTAGATATATATCAGTCGTCGATCCGAACTGTGTTAGGGTGGCCGGAAGTACACACCGACAGTACCAACGCAGCCGAAACGATCTGATTACTCATCAGATAAATGAATATTTTACAACAACGCACTTACAGAATATCGAAAAATTCATCCATGGAAGTATTCGGAAACACGTAATATAAATACTGGCGAGAAATATTATTTTACTGCGTCTGATGGTACAAAACTTCATAAATTAGGACGAATCATATGTAAAGTTGACAGTGATATAAAACCGATCATCGACGACAAATTTATTAATTCATTTTATGATGATATTAAGTCCGGAAATAAACAAGGAAGCAACAAAATTACAAATTTATTTTCCAGTAAGAAATTTCTATACCGTCATGTTGTAATTTTTCAATCGCAGAAATAATATCATTAATAATTTCGGAATTCACTATACAAAAATTATTTGTTTAAATTTTAAAAAAATATTTTCATTCCTTAATTTTTGTCAAAAGGAGATAGCGGGGGCCGGGTCGATGTTCATTGGTAGTATTTCCTGGGATTATATACTTTATTTATATACAGACATCTACTATCGTACGCCAATAGTGCTCATATATTATTTTATGTCAACAGGCATTTGTATTGATCAGTGATAATTTAAGCTCGGACACAACCCCCAATGAACCCCTAGGTTGCCAAACGATTATCTAGCAGGTCCAGAGGGCGATCCGAGCTCCCAGGAATTATGATGTCTAGCCAGGCAATTAGCACAGATCGATGACATAACACCACGTTTCGATTTCAGATCATATTTGCATTATCTCAGCTAGTCCCTGCTGTCCCGTACTTATATAAAAAAATTTGGTGTCTATGGAGATTCGAACATACATTAATTTATCTGTGTGATCGCTTGTCTGACGTGTAACCGATTGAACTATGTTTTTTTTCCTATACATGTTCGGAACTCATATATAAAATTGCGCATAATGGGAAAACCCAAGCGAGAAATCCTCTTCCTTGTTGCAGATATAATACCACAGGCATGTTGAGTTCAGCCTGCCCACTGAATCAATAACACTGCGACGGTATTATTCCTGTGTGGGTGTGGTTTTTAGGCCCCAGTAACTATACACCTGTACACGTGCAAGCTGTAATAATTATGTTTGAAAAAAACCCACGCGCGGACAGGTAAATAAACGAATTCTGTAGTTGGTCAAATGAATGAAAAATAGAATTGTTTCACGACGGAACGCTAATTTTCCTTCCTGAAAACATACACACACAGACATACAGAAAAATCAGACACTTACAAATACATCATCGCAAAACAACTCATGTTTTGATTTCCTTTCCCGGGAATACGTGAACGGTACACACACACAGACATACAGAAAATCAAAACTATCTGTTCACGCTTCCACTCATTCAATCGACTGAGCTATGCGAGAGGTGTGGCCTAGAAGCCAAGTAGAGTGGCTGTTGTTTCTGTAGTACTGTTTAGTCCATGCAGAGTAGCACTGTTTAGTCCATGCAGAATTATTTCCCTTGCATAAAATTCTCCGTTTTACAATAGAGTAAAATTCAAGAGTGTGAGTCAGGAGTTAAATACTGAAATGTTAATTTTTGTTTGTATTTCTTTGAAAATGCTGATTTAACTATATTATTTGCAGCATGTTATATCAAAGCTGGAAAAATATCAAAATGTTTGGCAGCTGCATATGTCGATTTGAATATTATTTCATCGCCTGTCTCTACATTTACAGATTTAACTGCTTTTGCGCGATTATCACTACCGACAGTATTTCCGCGTTCAGAATTCTGACTCTGTGTAATAGCTTGCAAATTATTCAAAGAATTTCTTTCGGATGTAAATTAATATGATCAGTCATCTAACTTTTTTCGATTAGTCCATGAAAACATTCGTAGACAAACCTATGACAAAGATATCATTTTCCAGCAGTAAATCTAAGATAACCAGCATTTTCAATAGTACCGACCGATTTTTTTTAGTCGACAGTGCCTAATTACATCGTCACTAGATACCTCATAATTTTTAATGATGGGATGTGTTACAAATTCCCCTTGCTCCATTTACATAGTAAATATTTGTCTAAATAATTATTTTATTACTAGCTCGAAGATCTGGCGAGATAGTCTTCAGCTTTTTTATGGGAGATTCATCGGAATTATTTTGTTTAACATAATATCGTTTCAGCTCTCCATAATTTTTGCCACCAAAATTCTACAAACTGCGTTTTTCCCCGGACTCCTTTGCTACATTGTAGACATGGTTTTGGTCCTAAACTCATTCTTTGCACGCTTTTTAGGTGGTATCCACAAAATTCATTTACGGAAGCTTTGTTACAAGGAGTTGTAGAGCCAGTCATCAACCACTTACGTTATTCTTTGCTTGAATAGTTATATATTATAAACTAAACTTCAATTTAAATATATATTTGCCTTAATTATAACAATGGAGGAATTTACGAGATTGTCTGCAATCAAGCCTTCTCAAGCTAGATTCTATCTTGACAGAATGCGCCGCCAAGTTGACGATTCGACCGAGTTAACGTCAACAAGCATGATGTATGGTTGTTTCACAGTTCCGAATATGGAAATTATGATCAGTTTGTACAGTCTAGTGGAGACATTTATCGCACCGAATCTCTTCATGGCGAGATGATGAAGATTGCTATAAAATACACCGATGATGTCTAACTTTTACTTAGTGATTGTTTTACTGTTCCGTAAGTTGCTGCTCACTTTGCTCAGGAGAAAAATTCATGGAAACCGACAAGATCGGAATTTCTTGAAGATGTCCATCATAGTTGTGTCAAATACGGACACGGAGGATTGTGGAATGCTAAATACGATTACAACGACGTTATCTCAGTTGATATGTTTGCATGTTATCCTGGAGGTTTTCTTGGAATGGGAGAATGTTCTGAATATCTTAAGAGATCTGGACATCCAACACACGAAACGACCAGAGTTGCGATAAATGGACATTTACCAGATTTTGATTTAACTGGATTTGCATGCATTGAATCGTTTTCGTTCACGGAAAATCTTCACCCTATTGTTTATATTTGGTTTGGTCATCATTTTTCAGAAATATATTGGGCTCCAATAGTGTTATTACGATATATACTCGATGCTGAGATGCTAGCGTCGTTAATCGTAAATGAAGCAATAATATGGTATCGTCCACAGAAACATTGTGTGATTATCTGCAGTTGAGAGATCTATTCTCGACGAATTCTTTGAGCGTAATCCCGATGAAATTGAATACGAAAAAAAACTTGCAAAGATCTCGGTTGAAAAATAATTGGTAAATGTACTCAAGGTGGTTCATATGATCATAAACGACATTGCACAGGATTAATCATCTACAATGCTGAACTCTATTTTATAATTGCTGTTACAACAGAGAAATTCACACTTATAAGCCGGAATAATGCTTACTTGTCAGACGGAACACCACTAGGTACAATTGTGAACTATACTGATGGTGAATCACCACAGTTTACTCATTTAAGATCTTCGATGTCAGCATATGTTTTGATAAATTTATTATCGATGATAAACAGATTTCCTGTTACCGAGGTTAGAGTCGCCACGGATTCATTTTATATCAATATAAAATATGCGGATTTGTTAAAGATTGGTACCGATGCATCATGGGGCGAATGGAGAATAAAGCGAGCAAAGATACTTATTCTGAGCTAGCCGACGTTGAATCTAAGGATATTTATCATAAGAATAATCAAATGTCATTATTATCATCAGCACCATGTGTATATGATCCCGTAGCTAGATATAAAACTATTTATCTTAACGGGCGTGGTGGTTCTGGTAAAACAACGCGTGCGATTGAATTATTTCGGAATCTTGACTTGCGTGTTTTAACACCCCACTGTTACGTATATGTAATTTAATTACTTGTGTGTTAGTTTTAAATTCTTTTTTTATTTTAATTTTGTTTAATTACATTTTATTATAATGAATATTTTCACGGGATTAGATATTTTGTCCAGTAAATTCAGTTTGTTTAGAACGTAAAAATATTACATTAGCACTATTTTTAGCTCACTCTGGTTGATAGATTTTGTAAACATCGAGAGAAGACGATTGGCTATTGTCAAGGTCATTTCGGCCCGCAAGTTAGATGAACTGTAAATAGTCTTTCTTTTCTTTATATATATTTTCAGTGCGAGAATTTGGGTCTTAGATAAGGCTGTTCTTGCCTACGTGACAAATTTCATTTTTTTATTGCGCTGTTCAAATGTTAAGATACCACGTGACCCATCACGCGGGAATGGGATGTTTATGTTGGGTTTAATACTCATTCCCAGAGCTTTCCAGTCAGTCGTATTCTTAACACCTTGAAGGTACAAGGTGTTTATATTGTTGAAGGAAGATTGTTTTTGAAGTTCATCTCTTTTTTGGAATTTAATAATTTATTCTCTAGAAAACTAAACAAGCGCTTTATATTTATAAAAGTTCTGGGAGAAAGAAATTCAGTTGAAATTTATTCTGCAGTTCTATACGGAAACAAAAACTGTGATTCAATCGAGGATCCGTCACCATCAGTACAGACATCATCTGACGTCATCGCCTCCATATTGGAATTTCATCGAGATTCGAACCCGGATTCTATTAGAACTGTTTAGTGATAGAACTTATATTTTTCAATGTTAGGATTAAATGTTCGATTATATTCACAAACCGTAAGTCCTATTTCCAATGTTTACATTGTTTTCTAGTGAAATAAATTATTTTGTTAAAATATACAAAGCTTGATGGCTTAACTCTTTTCTCTTGTTACGTTTGTACGAGCCTACACGTAACAAGAAAAATTGGGGTTTGCTCGTCCTTGGATATATGAAATTTGGCTAAAATATTTCAGAAAATTGTTTTTTGAAATTTATATTCCCCAAATTTTTAAATCCCAAGTACTATTTTACATTTTATTTGAAATCTTTAGTGAAAACAACAG
>JAECUM010038650.1:0-14478 GCA_016617855.1 Megalonaias nervosa | reverse complement strand
CATGCAAAAGTGTTGTCACTTCCAGTCAGTCAAAAGTGATACTACAAAAGAAAAGTATTTTGCAATTAACTGACAAAAACAAACCAAGCTCAAAATTTTATTAGCATAGGATTTTATAATTTGCAGGCCAGTTCCCACAAGCGTTTCTAAGCTAAATTAATTTACAGTAGATTCCACAAGGTATTGATCATATCAGTTAGTGAAAGTTAGCCTTCTATAATAGCATGCACAAGAAAGTAAAGTGAACAGGAAAGGAAAATTTTCAAATTTTTCTTTAAATAGGAAATATTTTTTATGCAACTCAGAGTATGCAGGGCTTTGAGAAAATACAGCAACAAATTTATATACAAAACAATTTATCAATTTAACATTTCAGATTTAAAGTAACAGAAATATTGTAAAACGTTTTGTGGCATTCATGTTGGCATTTTGAGATCCCTGAGTAAACCAAGGAAACATTTGATCACTATAAGCAAGATACAGTACTGCAATACATGAATAAATCTACTGTACTGCAGTTGCGAGTGTTTTCTGCATTGGTTGAGACGTCGTCTCTATTCTACTAGATGCGGCAATTATCAAAATACAAGAAGGAAACAAATCCTAAAAAGGTCTGAAGAGCTATCCAAACATTTAATTAACCGAGTCTACGACAAAGACCTGATTGCGGAGGCAACCCAAAGGGCTAAACAAACAAACCGCGATGACCTACTAAAATATGGAACAAAGGAAAAGGCTGATAGGGTACCATTTATCCTATCCTACCATCCAGACAACCCCAAAGTACGTAAAATCATCGGGAAACATCGTGAAATCGTTGGATGCACTAAAGTTAATCGTCCCAAACAAACCTGTAGTAGCCTACCAGAGACCAAAGAACCTCAAGGACATCCTAGTCAGGGCGAAGCTAACGCCAATCATTAATCAAGACCACCCTAGTCAATCTGACCCCTGTGGCGATAAAAGGTGCAAAACCTGTAAGCATATGATAGAGACCAGGACATTTTCTAGCACGGTGACTAGAGAAAAACTAAACATACATGGTCCAAACAAAACGTGCAATACAGAGAATCTAATTTATCTCATCACATGTAAGATCTGTAGCCTCCAGAATGTCGGAGAAACTGAAAAAAATACACCGAAGGATCAACCTTCATAGATCTGATTGGATGACAAAGAAGCTGTACAGAAGTACGGTCGCAGAACACCTCTCCTCCCCTGGCCACACTTTCAGTGACATAACACTTATTACAATTGATCACAACCACAACTGGAGTTCCGAAACCAGGAAAGAAAAGGAATCTTGCTGAATACGCCGCCTTAGAACATTGAAACCAAGCGGTTTAAACCAGGATGACTAGAAAAAGACAGCCATGCACAAATGAAATTATTTATTTTTTTGCAGCCGACACATTTTCTTTGAAATAATTCTCTAAATTTGTTTAATAGCCTATAATAACTACCATGGCAATGAAATATCCGGGCTATAATTTGCGCAGACATAAAGTTACATAAAACAACAGATGTCGTTATGGCTCGTTGATTTCTAGATCAACAAAAATATTTTCAAGCATCCGCAATAAGTTGAAATAAACTAGTTGAAACATAATAAATTTAAAGGTTTAATTCCTGTAGAAACAGCCATTAAAGTTTTGCTAACAAAACAAATTTTGTGTTTAATTATTTTGTCTTGGCTATGTTTTGTATTTGCCTTTGAAAAAGACTCATTAAGAGTCGAAAACGCTCAGGCTAGTTAGATACTAGTTTTGCACTGTTCGTTGTCAGTTTATTGCATTTATCTTAATCCATCCCTGACACACGCGATCCATGGCTGAATCCAGTGCACTTGAAAGGACTGTTATTCACCAAATGATTTGTATTCTTTATATATATATATATATATATATATATATATATATATATATATATATATATATATATATATATATATATAGGCAATAAATTAATGTGTTTCATACCGAATCAAGCACCTATAAATCTTACAGTAAGAGCAAACTAAACAGTTTACGTTTAGAAGACAGACGTCTTCAAGTCAATCAGCACTTTACGACTCATGTAATGACTGGTATTTTTCAGAAACTTTGTATTACTCACTCGTAATGTTTACTCGTCCTATAAAAGCCCTCTACATGATGATTTATTCCTTGGCACAAGATTCAGTCAAAAATATTCTTATGCTATGGTAAAGGAAAGATATAAAGAATGTATCCAGTTGTATAGCTTCTCAATAGAGCAGTTACTATTGGGTTGATTTGTTTCACAATAACTCTATCTTGCTTTGAATGTTTCTATTATTTATCTATCTATCTATATGTGAATTACATGTGTTTCTGTTTTATGTTCCACTTGATACATGTAATAATGAATTTTAGATTTGCTGCGCTTCATGGAAGTCTATGCAGTATAATTACAATATATCGGGTCTTTTATGTTACCATTACCTTTGATTAGATGGTGTTTATATGCAGATACAGGACAGTGGTAGGCAGAACAACGAACAATGACGAAGCAGCGATTTAATCATTCAATTAATGAGACTACATACATATACAAACATATATATATATATATATATATATATATATATATATATATATATATATATATATATATATATATATATATATATATATATATATATATATATATATATATTGTATTCCAGGAGTTGTTAATTTCAGGAGTTGTTCTTCCTTGTATTCTATTGTATGTACAAAGATCGTGTCATCAATGAAGAAATACGGCAAAGGATCAGACATGTCACTGGGTCTCACGAAGACCTCCTGACGACAGTGGTGTGGGCATGTCTCACGATCATCAGGACTTGACAAGACAATCCTGCAAGGCACTGTTCAAGGAAGAAGATAGGCAGGCAGAGAAAGAGGTGGAAAGACAACATTCGAGAGTGGACAGGCTTGACATTGAGCGACTCACTGAGAAAGACGGAAAAAAGAGAGGAATGGAGGAAGCTGGTTGTTCGGTCGTGTGCGGTGCCCCAACGGTCTACCAGACTACGAGATTGATGATGATGATGATGATGATTATATATATATATATATATATATATATATATATATATATATATATATGATATGGCAATGACTGGTAAAGTCGAGCGCTGTAAATCACTCGGGCCCTGTTTAGTTGCGTAAAATGGACTCTGCCAGATTTCTTCATGAAAAGATTTGTCAGGATATTTTCAAGCACCGATTAAATTTTGTTCCGTGAATGTGTACATTCAACTTGGGCAGCCTTAAGACTTTTACGGTACGAAATTTGACGGCCATCGTCATGGAACCCACATAGGATGGTATCCACATAAATTCTACAGTAAAGTGTTTGTGTTCTAAATATTTAATGGAAAGATGTACTTTTTTTGGAACGTTTAACTTGCTGGTGGTTTTCCTGATTCAAGGCTTCTTAATATTCTGTGGAAATTACTATTTTGTGTTGGGTTGTTTTAGTATTATTGGACGTATCCATTTAAGGGTTTCTTTTATTATTGCCCAGAATTCAAATGTAGAAATGGAACAGCCATCCAGCAGTCTCGTCCCAAAGACCGTATTCTCTCCCTGAATCACTACTAAAGCAGCAATTTTGTTTGTCCCTGATGACTTTGAGCTATCGGTATAAATTTTCGTATATTCCTTATATGTCCTGTCTATTTCCGAGAGAAGGTTTGTTCTTAATTCCAGGAGTTGGTCTTGCTTGTTGCCGTATGCGATTGCATCAAGGATGATTATTGATGTATTGCATATCCATGGAGCAGTCTGGGAACTTTACCTGTTCAGCTTAAATCCTTCCTATTCCAACACTAGTTGAGAGTTCATGAATCTCATTCCCTCCAGGTGTGTTAGCTACCAATGTCCGGCTAAAGGACTTAATGCATCTCTCGATTGTAGACATCGTGGGGTGCGCCATATCATGTAATGATATTCTTGCATATCTCAGGAATAGTTCTTCTCTTCTTAAATATAGTGGTGGTTCACCTATTAATACCTGAATTCCTCATTAGAGAACAACACCGGTGCATACAACTAGAGCTTTGTACTGAATGCTATCGAACTTCTGTAAAAGATTAGGGCTTCTTGATGCAGAGGGTTGGCAGCCATAATAAATTTCGAATATAATTAGAGATCGATATAAGGTCAGCTAGATGTTTTAGTCCGCTCCCCAATTGGTCCATTTTAGGTTTCTGAGGAGATTCAGATCTTGGCTTACTCCTTTTAATTAGCTTTGTTTAATGTTTCATCGACAGACTGTAGCCAGATCGTTAATCATCATATTAAACAGTATTGTGTTTAGAATGTTTCTCCAGTTAGAAGGTGTCTGAGTGTTGGTCCCCTACTCTAGTTTTGATTTTACGACCGATTTCAAGAGTGTTGTCAAATTCTGCATATAAAATAACGTTCACCGTGTTGGAAAAACATGCAGTAAACTGAAGTTCTACACGAAGCTGGCCTGATTTTATAGGGTGAAAATGTCCTTCGTCGCTTCCTTGGTCAGTAGTGAAAAAAGTACACAAAGCATAACCTCCTGTATATTCGTCGTACGAAATGTCAGTGTTCTTTTCATCATACATACAGAAGCATAGATATGAAAGCGCAACTCTTTAAAAAAAAATAATTCTATCGTGCACATTTCAAGGAGTAGTGGTCGTAATGTCTTTGCAGGAAAATCATGTAAATAGTCCACATAGAATATGCAGGCAAATGAAATGCCAAAAATGTAGTCACTGACACACACTACATGTCGTCTCATATTCAATAGAAACAAATATTCTAAAAAGTTTCGGTAAGCCTCCAAGGTTTAAATACTTCTGGGGAATGTGTTGCAATACATTCATAAAGGTCGCGCCATGATGGTAAGGTTTTTTACTCTCGTTTATATTTGTGATAGAAAAAGTATCCTCCTATAACCAGTATTCGCATACTTTGAAAATAACAATAGTTTAAAAATGGACAAATGACCTTGTACTTGCGTTTCACTTGTATATTAATAAACTCTTTGTAAATATGTTCTCTCAGCTCCAGAGGTAGACTCTGAATGTACTATTTTAAACTAGTCATTTACGGCAATGTCTTTCTTTTGAAGGTAATAAATGTACTTTTTGCATACGGCGTCTTTTACAAGAGTGCCAGATGGAAATGTTTTGTCACTAACTCACAAACCACACGTCGCACAGAAGTTTTCTCTTGACGCGATATTAATTGATGTAAACGTTTTTGTAATTGTATAAGTCTTTCTTCAGAACTCTGTTCTATTGTCACCTTGTAAGTAGAAGTCGTTGCATCAAAAGCCTTCTGATTCTCGGGTAGTTCAGTAATGTATAACCAGTTGAACACTTTCAAATGAATTAATCCTCTAATAGCAATTAGGTATCAGTGTTTAAAACATTGATATTGTAATGGATATAACTGTCTGTGTCAAAGTACAAGTCCCGAGTTCCTACAAGTTCAATTTTAATCAAGCACAGGCTGTCATGTAGGAGGCGATGATGATATTTCCAAACTCATCGGGACGTTCAAGCTCTGGTTTTTCTTCCCATTGACCAGGATCAAATCTTTGCGAATGACATCCAGGTGTTTAATATATTTCCTTTCGTCAAATATCATGTCATACTAGCGTGAGGGATCTGACCAGTACTCCGTCTTGGGTGAACACAGCCGTTGTGCCATATTTCACCACAAGCAATTCAGCTTGACTTTCGCAAACTAGCATCTTTCTTCTTTCTTTTCTATTTTATCTAATGCGAAGCCTTCGATAGAAGTTACCAATCTTTGAATTTGTCTCGGTTTTTGGGAGTTCACTCCGAGGGAGGATAGCTACTGGGTTCTTGTTTGAGTTTCAAAACGGCATCAAGGTAGCATGCGAAAATGCCTCTATGGGAGTCTGCGTCCTTCTTGTAAATTTCTGTGATGGGAAAGTGGTAAATTTGTAGCCGTTTAACCGTTGATATCCCAGATCCAGAGCATGAAACAATCCTATGCTAATCCACGTTTATGTCAAAGCGCGTTCTTCATGCGTGTGATGACAATGTTGGTCTTGGTTACAGGTTTCGGCACAGGTACTACACAAAGGAAACATCAGGTTTGCATAGCAATGGTGAGGTGAAACGGGATGGTACAAGTCGGTGGGACGCAAGACGTTGCATTTAATCAGTCCTTTGCAATTCTTGTTAATGGTATGTTGTGTTTCACGTCGATGTCTTCTGTCAACATTTCAGGGCATCCTGTCTGGAAAGCGACGATAGTTGCACATTGTAGAACTAAACGAACACATGTCCAGGTTTTTTATTTCTTCTCATTGAGATTCGTCCACGTCGTACACTTGTACAGCAAGCGTGTGGCTTCCGTTTGTCCTTCAAATAAACTGTCACCGGGTTTCAGATTTTCCTTGGCCGTCATGTAGTAACTTTCGGCATTGCGCGTAAACTGGGGATCGGTTTTGAAACGTCGATCATAGTCGTACTCCCACATTTCTATCACCCGGTATCCTTCCTCTTTTGACGTCAGACGATGTTCGTAGATTTTCTCTTGCAATAGCTACTAGGTGCCGTCTAAGAATTCTTTGATGGCATTCGTGGTGGCATGTTCTCAGTAGTATTTCAGCAGAAATTGTCTATTGTATTCAGAGAAATTGTGCTATCTCCTTGGCATAGCGGTGATAGTCTCAGTAACTTTCAATGTCATCTTGTGTCCACGTGTCATCGATTGGGTTTAAGATCTTATGGGCAAAGTCAGGAAGGGTGTTGGACCCTCCAGAGATTTTTTCACGTCCTCCTGGAATCTTGTTTCACTGGGGACAATGATAACAGATGAGATCTTGGATGCACTTCTAATTAGCTCGATGAGCGATACAGAAATCATGAATGTAAATGCCGGGCTCTTGCATACATTCGAAATCATAATGATGAAATTCCCTTTTTTTATTTTCATCCTTCTGTTTAGATTGTTATTTTTGGACGTAGCATTCAAGTTCTAAGTTGACGAACTGATGTCAGCTGTGACGTCGTTTCTTCCCTTGACAAACGCGTGCCTTGGGGTTATTGGTGCACACGAGCTGTCTATAAGTAGAGCACGATCTCAGAACTTGGCAAGCGCTTTTCTGCTGTCGACCTTGCGTTATGTGGTGATTTTCGTAACACATAGGACTGTCAGAGGTTCGATGGCAAGAACAGCAATGGATTCGTTCGTTTCAGTCTGGTAGGTGGGGTTTAAGGCTAAACAACCTTGATATCTCTTCCCCCTATGAATGTATTGGTCTCGTCTGCAAATTCCTTGATCACAGTTTTTACAATAGTATCCGTATACTAGAAAATCAGTAATACTGGTAAAGCCATCGAAATTGTTTTAATGATGATAGACTAGAATATATTTTCCATCTGGGAAATTGGATCCTTGAAACATCAGGGGTCCGAAAACAACTTGAGGGCACACCTTTATTGTGTAGCTTGGAGCCAAGACGTCTTGAAGCTTGAGCATTTCAGGAATGCCGCAGGCAGAGTCTTTGGATGTGCCTGCCTGCTGTAACAAGATTTCTGCTTCTTGTCGTTGTTTGGCTCTGTCCGATTTTCGAATCCTTTCCTATGCTACTTTCCTTTCTGCGGTGTTGTTCTTGTCGGCATACGTTCGTCCCACGACGATGGCCTGGGCTCATCACCTCTGATCTTGGATGTTGTTAATTTGGACGATGCTTTATTTAGTGCTGCGAATGTCATCCACCAATTACACTTTGCATAGCCCGCTTCCTCTCGAAGTGGAAACGCAGGTCATGTAAAGTGTACCGATTCCATCGGTGATGTCAAACTCTTTGTTGGATTGCTGAATGTGTTGAACTTTGTCACTGACTTTGGAGGGTGTCAATTCTGCTGAGGTGCCGAAGTCGATCCAGACGGGCGACTTTAAAATATCGTGATGAATGGAGAGTATCAAACAGTTGTCTTTTTTGGCTTGGTATTGTCGTTTCAGTGTCAGTAGCAAAGAATCCCACAAATCGGTGATGCAACCTTGTGCTTTAATGAGGCGGAACTTCGCTTGAAATCGAGGAAACGTAGGCAGTGATTCTAAATTTTCTGAAAGTACGTTTGTGGGTCTCACTAATGTAGTAATAATTTTTGGGAACTAGTGGTCGACCTTGGCTTGAGTAGGCTCTCTTGGCTTTGAAGTAGAAATGGAAGGCGTTGAGAAGAAATTCAAATGGAAAAAAGAGAGTGTGAAAGAAGAAAGAGATGAAATGAACGTTTGGTGGTGTGTTGTGAAATTTCATGGCGAATTCTAAATAAGAATATACCAAAGTGTAGCATATGCGTCTCTTGTCATGATTTCGCTATAGACTATGAATAAAACCGCACACGCACTCACACATGTACACCTTTCCAACATGATGGAAAAACTGGATTTATGTTTTACTGGATTTGGCAATCTTTAATTAGTATATCTTTTCTGGAGAGGTGGTGGTTATGAAAAGGAAATTTCAATGTCTGTTCTTTAACAAACTCACCGACTGTACAGGATGAGATTTTACTGCCTTATACCCTTAATTTGGCCATGTCCTGCTTCTTCTCCTGCTACTGGGTTGGAATGCCTAGTACCTTAAGGTCTCTTTCGATTGGGTTGACTTGATGCATTCTGATACATTTGTCACAGACACCTTAATGCTGCCAAAATATCTAGTAGCTCAGTTAACGTTTGGTTTTCACCGACTTTCTTCTCTCGGTCACGCTTTCTCTTCACTTCTTCTTCATGGTTTCTTCTTTCCTCTTGTTGTTGTAGTCGATGTTGTTGTTGTTGAAAAACAAAGGCTTGCTCTCATCTTTCTGCCTATATAAAACTGTCTCAATCTTCTTTCTATCTCTGTCTAAAATCCTCAACCCATCGTAACGATGGAGAAGGCGGTGAAGGTACTTGTGCCGGTATCAATTCTTGCCAAGAGGAAAGAAAATTTTCTAAATCCCTGTTAAACTCATTCACTTCTGGAAGAATGACTGTGGTTGTTTTATTAGCGACCATGCCATCACTCCTCGTATCCCGCTCAGGCGTGACCCAAAAATTGTCTTCTTAGTTTCAACCATGATCAAACTATGTCGCATCGATTCACTGAGCACAAACGCTGTCGCATCTATATATTGTATGTGACGTAACGCGGTGCTAACTTCTGATTGGAAGAGAGAATCTGTGACTGAATTTTGTAACGCGATTTTGGATTGGTGAAACATGTCAATCCGTTTCAATCCGATCTTAGACTATAAATACCAGTCACTCGTCTCATAGTTTTGCCTGTTCTCAAGATCAAGATGCATAGAATGTTGACCGTTTAAGAGTCTAAGCAGTATACAGTATTAGCAAGCGTGGAGGCACGCACACTCATATTAAGGATGCTGTTCAACCCTAACTATCTTAGATATGTGAAATCAACGCAAGCTATCACAAAGATGATGGACACGGCTAACTGGAAGAGAAAATATTATGTGGAAGGGCAAGACAGTCTGAAGAGAGTCTTGCTGTACGGTCTCACAGTCGGACGAAGCTTGCAAAAGAGAAGAAGATTGGTCAGATGCAACTCATGTTAACTGATTAAAGCCGCTCACATGATTCTAAAAGAGACTAGTCAAATTTTGCCAATATTTATTTTTGCCTTCATGTTGTATATGTGTTCGTTTACTTATGTTTTCAGCTCATGCTTACAACCCTTACCCACTACCCATCGCTTTAAACTATAAACCCTTTTTGAACCCATCAGCACGTCTTCCCTGTAAACCCAATCCACGTTGCATTCAACTTGACTCTTTAATGCCATTCCCATGTTAAATTCAGCTTGAGGCTCGATGGACGCATCTGTTCCAAGTGCCGTGTTAATTTCCCCATGTGCCTGATGGTCTCTTCTGCCCGATGGAGATCAGCCACTTGTAACACTGTTCTCCGTGCCATGACTTCACCCATGTTAAACTTGTCTTGCCCCCGATGATCTCTTCTGCCCTAATTTCTCTCCTATAACTAATGGTAGACAAATCTGTATCAGACCTGTGTGTTGTTAATGTGGTGTGTCTTTAAACAATTTTATAACAATACATATTTGATTAACATCCTAAAAGGCCATAGCTATAGCTCACCAAGTCATTGATAAACAAAACTAGTACGAAATAGAAAATCATTTGAAATTATGGAGTCCAACTGTTAAACGAATTGTATTGGAGGATAAACTGCTGGAAAGAGTTCAAATTAATTTATAGCAGAACTGAGCAGTTTGTCAATCCCAGACTGCACCTTATTTTCTGGTACAGCTTTAAAACAAGTTCGAATCCTAAGGAGAATTTTTATTCTGCCTTCTTGAAGCGTTGAAACTGTTTAAGAAACATATCTTTTGCTACAAAATAGATTATTCGTCAGATTAGCTTTGGACTAGAAAGTATATTACGTTATATAGTGCAAGAAACTAAATTTCCTCATTTGTACTATACAATGTTTTAGTTTTAGACATTTGCCTGTTTATGAGAACTCTATTGTTCCGCAAATGTTATTGAAGAATTTTGACGACAAATTGATATCCTTTGAGTGAACATAAATTTCCATTTTCTCCAAATATTCATTGTCAATATAGTTATTACATGACCCATTTATAGTATGTATTACTGTATATCGGCATGTATAATATTTTAATATAAGCATTGTCAACATTTAAATGGGAACTACTGCATGTTTGTGCTTCAAGTGTTCACAAACAAGCCGTCGTCTTGGAGGCACAATCACACAGATGTTGCTCAAGAGTTTTCGTAGTATACGGACGAGATACAATTGGTTTCCACTTAAGGTTTACTTGCATGTATTACTGCCCTAGCCGCGGCACAAAAGCTATCGCTGTGTGCACTGTGATGCATTGACAGATAGTGCTGCTATATCTACGACATAAAAAAATCCATCACGATGTTCATAGGTGTGCAGAATATATGATTCAATGAACACTGAACATAAAAATCTCGAGAAATAATGATGCGTGCATAATTCAGCAGTAACATAAAGAAATTCTTGTTAATGTTATGCTGTGGAAACTAGCCAAAGTTAGAGCAATGAGCAATCAGGAATGATACATTTTGTGCATGATTAAAAGTGATAATTCGGGAAATCAACCTCATCCAAGTTTTCATTAGTATCAATCTGCATGACAAATCGATTAAAATGAAGAAATTCTTCATAAAGCTGAGTGGCTGAAACCAAGGTTACGACGATTGGAATTCAATAACAATAAGACCTGTAAACGAATATGCAAAATGCTGATTATTTAAGCCATTCAAACCCTATAAACATATTGTTGTATGCAAACTTTGGTTAAAATTGAAGAACTCATAAGGTTTGTTGCATAAATAGAGGTTAGGGAGATAGGCAATCTTAGGTCATGACTTCTCTAACTGATGACATAGAAAGCTGAAAAATCGACCTTGTCCAAGCTTTATTCTCTGCAGAATTTTTTCATGATGTAGTAGAAAATCTACCAGCAGTTTGGTCAGGTCACAATCACAGGAACCATTGTACTATACATGTTGATACACGTACTAAATAGGCTTGTAGAAATGAAGAGAACGCCCATATTACACATATATGGGTTCTCAAATCTTGATTAATGTAACTGGAACACGTGCATTGCACATGATTATCCTAACACATGTTTAATAGTTCTTCATGTAAATAATTGACATTTTTGCACAGAAACCATTTTTCCTCCTTTAGTCAGAGTGACCATTGTCTTTGCCATTGTGATTTTCAATCTTTTTTCTTTATTCTCAATTCTCAATCTTCCTCACCCGATCGACAAAGTTTGTCGGCGACATTGAGCTGATTGTATTTTCAGAAAACATTTGTGTTCTGTGGAAAGCATACGTTTTCTGTCATTAACCTTGACCTTTGACTTTATGACTCCAAAACTAATAGCCTACTTCCACTATCATTAGAAACAAGCAAACTAGAGAAAGGAAGTGGAAAATTTTAATGCATATAATAGTAGGTCTATATGTTTTAAGGGAGCTTCTTCCTTGAGAAGTGGCATTCTGTTTGTTTGAGTCAATGTACATATCATCATTAAGCTGTGAAATACTTATAAACATATTGTTACAATGAACTCAGAAGCCAGCCCGAGAAAACACAGAATCCGTATCCATGAAGATAGTAAGAATGATCAGAACGAGATTCTGCACGCACCCATACTGCACTGCCCTTGTTTACTTCCAGAACTATTGTCACGCTGTCAGTATCATAATTACCTGCAGCATTAGGGTATAAAAGTTGCATAGAAGAACCGTCTCTAACGATTGATAGATATTGTGCTTTTCCTGGTGCTACCATAGCTCGTACATGAAATACGTACAGTCCTTTGACAGGGGCGATGAATATCCCAAGGGGTATGTGATATCCTCCGCCAACGTTAGTCACAACGTCGTTAAAGTGAATAATTTGGTTCATTCCAAGATGTGATGTACTGGATAATTTTGCGAAGAAGGCAACTGGTCCTCGATCATAGTTTCCTGCGATAGAAATAAGTAATATTATCGAAAGCTAAATGTCGCTTGAAAGCAATGAATGGCTGAGACGAATTTTATCTCAGGTGGACAAAAGTAACTGAACGTGGATGCCTAAATATGCAATGTCAATTTGAACTACCTCCTACTGGTTTGCCATTTCGCTTACTAGTCCATCCCCATTTTAATATACTCGCCGGTGATTAAACGGCCTCGCGTTCACTGTTAGGAAAGCTAGCCATGCAATACTTACAACTTTTCACTTATGCTTAAATCATATTTATGTTTTGTCTTTGTTGTATCAATATGAATGAAAATAGAAGCTCAAAACAACTCAAGCAAACTGTCAATTTCCAAGGAGGATTGCAAATAGCTGCAATAGCTGCAGAGCTACGTTTCCTAGTGAACACAACGGGCAGGGAAGTAAAGAGTTCACTCCTTTCTCCAATACATTGTTTTCTTTACACAAGCCTAACTCCAGTGAAGACGCAGTATATGTATAGTATGTAAGCTGTATGTTTGATATCACACTTGTCATGTAAGCCTCGTTAATTTCAATGAAAAATGCATTCAGCTAGTGATTTATCAAAGATACAACGATATATTATCTATCTATCTATCTACCTATCTACATACACGCACATAAAGCCTAATAGTTATTGAAATAAAAGACAAATGTTTAAGCTGGGATATGGCAAACTCATGTGTGTCAGTATACACAGTGTTATCTTTGAAGATCTCTTGAATCAATATTGCTGCCTCCGAAGAAAGTATGTATTCTTATTCTGGATAAAGTGTCATTTACATCTTTTAATCTTACCAATCATCAACATTTCCTTTCTTGTCATAGCAAACATGAGACCGATTTCAAAATTCAGAATCTCATCTTGTATTCATTTTGGTTTTAAGGATGACAAGAATGTTTGAATTATAAAAGTAAATTGGAGCAACAGCGTTTGTTGCAAGAGTTTGGAATAAATTATTCTTAAAGTCTCTAAAGAGATGAACGCATATCTCGCTCAAAAAATTTGTGCGTTCTGATATCCGCTTTATTGTAATGACGCTGGTGTCCAACAATGTTACGTGACAGCCTTCTCTTATACAAATAATGTGCAGAAACATTTCTTTTCCACATCAGGAATCCTTACAGCCATTATGCTTTTTGTTTCACTCAAAAGAACCACATAATACAACAATGACAAAATATAAAATGAACTTACTTTTCATGTCTTGGCTCTCAAGGTTCATACTGTTTCCAGAAGATCTAGACAGAATTTCATCAACGCGTTTAGGAATTTGTCCATCTGTTATCCCCTCTTTTGTATGTTTCATCAATCCGTTTGCACTTTTATCAGAGATGGCAGGCGTGCCCAAGTTATATATTTGGAGCTGTTTCATCGTTTCATCTAGGTGGAACAAACGACTTCTAAATATTTCATTTTCCTTGTTCACCTTCTTTAGTTCTCTCTCCAGAAATTCAAGTCGGTCGTTGTAATTCTTTGAAGAAGCTATTATCTTAGAATCTTGAAGATTCTCTCGTAAAGCAAGAGCAGGCTGTTGTGAAGAACCACGTTCCTCACAACAGCCTGCTCTTGCTTTACTCCAGCATGCATTTGTTAAGGACAAAATACATGCGCTTATCGACAAACACATGCACCAGTTCATCTTGGACAATAAGTGTGATGAAGAGGGAAAATAACGCCGTAAAGGTATTTATAATATAAAAGCTGGGTCAGGAGACACTTGACATGTGTATTCTATACTGCCTGCCTAGAGATATGACGAAGTAAAAATATAGTCCTCAGATGACCTTGCAATCTCATTTATAACGTTCTACCTTCAGACTTAATGTACCAAAATGTTTCACTGCCGTTGTAAATATTGACACTGAAGAACACAACGATCATAAATAATTATAATAGTTTTAACAATGGGTTACGTGTGCCACC